>JZKD02S2308455.1:435734-455410 GCA_000966675.3 Picea glauca | reverse complement strand
TTACATGAGATCTTGGGGGAAGGCCAAGAGGTTCTTGACCCCCACGAATTACTTGAACCTGTCCATGGTATGATTGAGGGGTTGGTTTTTTCTTCTCTCGCTTCCATTCTCGTCTGGTGTTGTTATCGGTCGCCTCACTTGTTCACTCATTCATTCATTCATTCATGCATGCACTCCATTGCTCCGTTCACACATTTCTTGGAGATATCACTCCATTAATCTATGTCACCCACTCATCCTTCCTCATCTGGATCTTGGTTAGGGAAATGGAAACGAATTGTCAAAGAGTAGCCATGGTATTGTTGGTTGTAGTGGCCACTGGTGTAATCCAACCATGACTTGAGGCCTGCACGTCTGAGGTGCATTGGCTTATGTCCAACCTTGTTCACATTTGTGAGTCTTGAGGGTTCCAGCATGGATATTCTGGACCAGTTGCGCGGGATCCCTGGAAGGAGAAGGACTACCTGAGGGACTGCATGGTAGAGAAGGGTGGAGGTCCATTCTCTTGGGTGGTGCAAGCTGGGTAGAAGAGAGTTGGGTACTTGGATTGCATGAATGCTGGGAAATCCTATGAGAGATTGAGTGTTGACTGGATTGGGAAACCAAGTAACACTCTAGAACTGTCCTTGTGGATTCATAGCCCTGGCGCGGGGGTGACATTGCTGCTGAGATTTGGAGAAGTAGTGTCTATGGTTGGGTGGAACGTCATTGGTATATAGCCATTTGGTGTCCTATTTTATAAAGATAAGTACTCTTTGTTATGTTATTATTTATCTGTATATGAATGTATTCCGTTGTGTATTTATTTATCGTTTAATTGAATATTAGATTATGCATGCTTACTAGTTATTGATGTGCATGTCGTCAGACCTTTTCTTTTATGTGTCCTTATTAATTTAAAAAGGTATCGGTAAGAGAAAGAAGTCCAAGGGTGGGCTTGAAGGTAGCGTACCCCACCCTATGGGTGGCGGGGTATGTTACACCTTTGGAGAAGGAAATACATTCATACCCAGTAATGGAAACTTTATAATAAATACCAATAATGTAGATGCACATAATCAAACAATTCCCCAACATTAGAAAAACAAGTCTCAAGGAATACATAGTTACTCCAACCAAAGATATGAGCCCAATGAATTCGTTTTTGGTCACATTAAAGAAGAAATTAATAAATTTGAACCTAATGTATCTTTATATGAAGTTTCACTTGAGCAACATGATTACCCACATGTTTATAACATTCAAAAGTTCTATAAGGCTTAGGGAAATTATGTCAAAGGAAAATAGATGCAAGGGGACAACCTTTTAGGAGTTAAATGAGGAATATGAAGAGTTGCTCTCCCTTTTGTATAAATATGAGATATGTTAGTTAGAAATGGATTTTCACTTGGGATTGTGAGGGAACTTTAGGTTAATACATAAGTCTTTGTTGGTCATTTCATTTGAAGAATTTTGGTACTATGGTTGGCTTGGAGTATTCTTTGTTGCTCATTATGTTCTATAATTGTTGTAAGATTGGATATTTTTATCTATGGATTTTTCTCATTTGTTTCTTTAATTTATGTTCTTGCTTTGATTAATAAATGTTGTCAATGAAATGGATATGGAGCTATAATTTCAGTTTTGATTGTAGGTTTCTCTTAATTGGGTGTTAGTTATTTGGAATTTCTACAATTAATAACATAATGAATTATTTCCTTCTTATTGTTTGCATTCATTTATGTTGTCTCTGTATTATTCACTTTATTTTGTTCTTATCTAGGATAATCAAGATTAAAAATTATCTATAGAAATGCATTCCACATTCATACTCTGTATTTTTCATTTAGAAATTAAATCATAATACTTGCAATTTTAGTCATGTCATAATCCATAGGGTTTGTAATACCAAACAAGAAAGGTCTAATTAGTTGTTTCCTTGTTTCCTTGGGTGACCTTGTGTGGCTAACAAAGGACATTCACCCATGTGAATGCCACATGAAATCAATAAATTATTAATAATGAGTTCCTCTCACCCTCTCACTCTAAGAAAAATGAGTACATACATCCCATGTTTTTTAGGCTTTTTGTAATAGGGCCACATTAAATGTTGATAGATACAAGTGAAGGTGGAGATGCTACATAAGATGTGCTCTCACCTAAATGTATTAAAAACATTCAACTAACATGATGACTTATCTAGATAGATAAGTCAAAAAGTACACATGATGTGCCCATGCTTATTTAGAACATGCATATGCATAATAACCAGAGTAAAAATGCATCTTTCCTAGTAAACTTAACATAAAGGTGTAAATACATAAAAAATGAAGCCTCATAACTCCTCCAAACATGGACTCCTCTGAGTTGTGAATGATGCTTATTCTTGAATGGAGAAAGATAATAAGACAACGAATGCCCATAGAATAATCTATCGATAATCAAGTTATGTTTTTCTTATTTTCCAAATTTCTAAAAAAATATTTCTCATATAATATTGTAATTAAAATCTACTCACCTACAAAAGTATTAAGAAAAACTATAAAATAAACTACTATATGCAAACAACCAATTACAACAATCATATTGATTTTTTCCTAGACTACTCACAATTCAAGGGACTTCTTATCATTAACTAATGGAGACTCTATTGTATCTGATAGTGTAAACAAAGATCATTTTTATTCTACCAAGGTGGATGCTAAATCCTTGAACATTGATCATACAAAATAAATAAACCCTCTTTCAACTTAGAGCATCACAATTGTATAAACTTAATAAAAGAAATATGTTTTTACCACATGTATGACTCATTAGGCTCCTTGGGTTCACATAATTAGATAAATAAGATTATCATACTTACGAGGTGCCCAATAATACCCTCTTAAAGATATTACATTTGAATGTCCTGTGTTCCCCAATTTCTTCATCTCTATATGGAAAAATCAATCATGTGCCTTAATAATTTTCCCATAAATGATTTCATTATCAACAAATGGTCATTCCTAAGTTTACTTCTACCTAGAACCTCAATAGGTGCATACGAAAACTCCTTAATTGTTAATGCTAATTATTCATCCCAGAAAATAATGGTCCCCAACGAGACACTTAGGAGACTAAACCTTTAGTATAATAGGATGGTCAAGTGAGGATGAACCTTGAGATTGAGGAAGTGATGAAAACGTGACTATTGGATCCAATAAAATACCACTTATTCTTTGAAGGAAAAACCATTGAACCATTTAGCATTGGACAATCTAGACCTTTCACATCTACAAACCACTATAAACTAGATTCAATAGAGAACCCCTTAAGACCATAAATATCAGGCTCCTTTCTCAAGGGAATGAGATTATCCACAAACAAAGTCAATGGTATAGGTTCCATATTGTGAACATTTTTGTAATCACCAAAATAACGATCATAGGAACCATTGTCTTTGTTGATATCTATTCTAATATATTTTGTATCAAATCCGGAGTGTTTCACGAGTTATTTAGACTTTGAAACCCTTCTATAGTGCAAGAAAAGTGAATGATTAATAAGAAGTATTTTTGATGTAGTGTGCCCTCCAATCACTACAATCGTGAGACCTACCTTCAACTATAAACTAGATTCAATAGAGAACCCCTTAAGACCATAAATATCAGGCTCATTTCTAAAGGGAATGAGATTATCCACAAACAAAGTCAATGGTACAGGTTCCATATTGTGAACATTTTTGTAATCACCAAAATAATGATCATAGGAACCATTGTCTTTGTTGATATCTATTGTCATATATTTTCTATCAAATTCAGAGTGTTTCACGAGTTATATAGAGTTTGAAACCCTTCTATAGTGCAAGAAAAGTGAAAGCTTAATAAGAAGTATTGTTGATGTAGTGTGCCCTCCAATCACTAGTGTGCCCTCCAAGCACTACAATCACGAGACCTACCTTCATGCCTTTAGCATGCATATAATTATGTTCTACATTTGGAGCATAGTTAGGAGTAGCAATATATGAAAAAAATAATTTAACATTGCTAGGATTAAATGAGGAGTACTTAGGGAATGTTTTGAAGTTGTGGGGGAGTATTCTTAATAAATAATTTAAAGAATTGTTTAGTTTGTTAAGGTTTTTTAGAAGACCAGTGCCACCAATAATTTTCCCTATCAAAATGTTCACTTAGAGATCAATATCCACCAAGTTATTAAGCTTATTTATTTCAACTGGTATGGATCTTGTGAAGTTATTTTTTCACTGCGATTTAATGCCTTAAAACTTCCAATAAGGCCAATTTCCCTATGTCCAAGAATATTGTATCAAGGGAGAGGGTCCAAGTCAATAAACATGGTTGATAAGGAGTATCTTTTACAATGGGATACCTCTTGTAAAATTTTGTTAAATAATTGTACACATTTTTTTGTAGTACTGAAAGTAATGATACCAAGCAAGGCAACAAAAGAAAAAACATATATCAAAATATCAAGATAAGTAGTGGAGATATCAAAATATCAAGAAAAGTAGTGGATGTAATGATACCAAGAAAAAAACAAATATCAAAATACTAAGAAAATGGGACAAACAAATATCAAAGAACCAACAAAATAGGACAAGTTAAATAAATTTCGAAAGTTATTTACCATTTTCTTTCATAATTTTTCCCAAGAACTTTAGGGTGGTCAATTTATACAAATATTTGTAACCTATCAAAACAACAACAAGATGATAATAACATACACTCTCCCACTAACTTCTAAACATACACTCCCCCACCAGGTTCTATATATTGATAGCGATCATAATTCACATGTAAAATTGTTAGACTATAAACTAAACAATTTAAGAGCTTGACAATTGATTGATCATTGAACAAAATACCAGGTTAAACAATCTTCTTAATTTGACAAATCTTTATAGGATATATGTAATTTCATTATTGTTATATAATGGATCACTCTTGCTTAGAGACATAATCTCATTCACGGTGAGACTTACTTTTATAGGAAAAAGCAAGATTCAACAAGCAAAAGGGAAACATACTTATGGACCAATTATATGACTTGAGTCTTGAAGAGCAAAGAAGGGTTGGTTTGTGATAGGTAGAAGACCCTTTAATTGTTTTTATGAGACCAACATATTTGCTCAAAACCTGTGAATACTTCTAATACTAAAAAGGGTTGTGATAGGAAACTTTCCTAGAGTAGTAGGAACGAGCAAGATTCAACTAACAAAAGGGAAACTTACTTATGGTAACTTGAAAAGCAAAGAAAAGTTGATTTGTGATACACAAACAACCTTTTAATTGTTTTGCTCAAGAACCTATAAATACCTCCACTATTAAAAAGAGTTGTGATAGGACACTTTCAATTTTTCTTACTCATGTTACTACTAAATATCTAAAGAATCTTTGGCCCATCTTTGACCAATAATTCATCCATTCAAAGAATAAGTATAACATCTTGAATTAAATTAAATTAAATGAATTTAAGTTATTCAATATAACTTTTACAAATCAAATTATTTGAACTAATCCTCACAACCCAACAATTATATATATATATATATATATATATATATATATATATATATATATATATATATATATATTCCATACCACTTACCAAAACAATTGTCTTATCTTTGACATTACTCCCAACATACCCGAGAAAAAAGTATGTTCATACAAGCCCATACCCTAATGACGAAGGAATGTTTGGGTTAGGTTCTCCGCATCAAACCCCAACATTCTAGAACACCACTTGAATTACAAAGCCAAAAATGAAAATACACAATGATCTGACATTTGACATGAAAGTCCATCACCATGCTCATAACTTATGAGCAACAAAAGTTCAAACACTTAACCTTTATTTCAACAAACTAAGCATTAAGAATGATACTATTTCCTAAACCCCGCCCAATCTAATTTTTTTTTGGGAAACTATCACTATATTTTTTTGGCAAAATCCCAATTTTGCCTTTACAAGTTTTATGAATATATAAATTGATTGAAATTCCGACTATCCTTATAACCAAATTTTGACAAAAATAAATATAGAACATTCAAACTACGACCAAAAGTCACACCATCAGATCATCACAAGTAAAAAACATTTACTAACCCCCCTTGGCCAGCGGTCGAGGCCATGCAAAGTTTCCTAATCATAAAAATTTGTCTCTGCGCCCGTTGCTTCGACGCATCTTCCTCGTGGTCGGACTCGAAAAGACTAAAACCCGGCTACATAACAAATTCAGTGGGGCCTGCTCCTCCTGCCGACTCTTGACTGTCCGTAGTCCATGTGGAGACCATGCAGTACATAGTCTTTGTACATTTTTACGAAACCCTACTGCCACCATCCGAAGTACGGAATTAGTCGCATCAAAAGTGTACGGTGATTCACCAACCATAAAAAAAAAAAAAATTAATATTCTAAACGTTTATTCACAAACCATAAAAAAAAAATAATGGTGTAAACGTTTTATTTTTTTATTTTTTATTGTTTTTGGTAAGATTTTTGGTTTGATTTTGTTCGAAATTTGGTGATAATAATTAGATTGGCAGATTTAAATAGCTAAGTTTACCTCAAATTTATTTTGATTACTGTTAAAACCAAAACTTCTTCATAAAATTTTAGAATAAAAACGAAATTCTGATTTTCTATATAATATCTTCAAAATTTAAAGATAATTTTTACCAAAACGAACTTCTGATTTCCTATATACTAGCACAGCCACATAATTGTGGCTGATCAACGCAGAAAGGCTGATAAGATGAAAAGAATATATTAAATTTTATTATTGATTAACAAATAAACTATTGAGCTTCATTTATCTGGTGTTAATATTTTAATTTCTGTTAATCACTTAGGTGGCCATTTATTTTGTGTGACTACTAAGAATATTCCAGCCATATTTAATCATGTCCATAGAAAACTTATTAAGCACTAAACCCCTATTAAATCTGCCCATTGTCAATAGGTATACGCCTTTCGGCTGATCAAGGTCGAAAGACTGATAAGATGAAAATAATATATTAAATTTTATTATTGATTAACAAATAAACTGTTTAGCTTCATTTATCTGGTGTTAATATTTTAATTTAATCACTTAGGTGGCAATCATTAACTATCAAAGTAATTTTTAAATATGATTAGGTAAATGTAAAAAAGTAAACACATAAACGAATGTCTTTATAATAGCTAGGAAGTTAATGATTGAAATCACAGCCATTTATTTTGTGTGACTACTAAGAATATTCCAGCCATATTTAATCCTGTCCATAGAAAACTTATTAAGCACTAAACCCCTATTAAATCTACCCATTGTCAATAGGTATACTACTTTCGGCGTAAATATCTTCAAAATTTAAAGATAATTTTTACCAAAACGAAATTCTGATTTCATGTATAATATCTTCAAAATTTAAAGATAATTTTTACCAAATTAAAAAAACAACAGTACGAATATCCTTTATCACACAATTATCCTACTCCACTGCGAGACAAAGAGACTGGTGACAGTGTTAAGAGTATGAGAATTATCGTACTGCACTGCGAGACAAAGAGGCTGGTGACAGTGTTAAGGGCTGATAGCTGCGTTGAATATGAGCCAAACATCCCACCGCCCGGGCATGTACTTGTTCACGTTCCATTTCCAAAAGGAAAAACGCGGGGGCCCTAACAAATTGCTTTTTACGACATGTTTCATTTGGCATTGTTCAAATTTTGGTTGGCAGAGAAGTTTCTGGAGGGGATCAGACGTGGATAGGAGGCATCTCACGTGTCGGCTGCACTGGTTGATATTTATAGATCATATGTATATTGTCGTCTTCAGTACGGTCTTCGTCTGTGTCTGTATGTACCCAACGGAAGGGCACGGTTTTTACTCCATTTTGTACAAAGGCCATTTAAATCGTCTTACTCTAAAGGTCATTTGGAGTGGGTTAATTCAAAAGCAATTTTTTTTTTGAGTTATTTTTCCGGCAGGTTTTTTTTGTGATGTTTTTAAATTTTTTGGTCAATCCAGAATTTTGATTGATTTTTTGAGTATGTGGGTTGGTTTAAAATGGGGCAAAACCCCCAAAGTAAGGTTTTGAAATGCATGGAACTTTGATCCATGTGAAACTCAGACTACCCCTGAAAATCTGGTCCATTTTTTCCCTGAAAAGCTGGTCTGTTTGCTCCCCAGTGAGTCTACTCCTTTAAATTTTGGTTATTTTTGGGTAATATTTTTGGGGATATTTGCACATTTGTACATTTCACTTTAGTGATTATTTTAGTGTAATCCAAATGCTCTCAGGTTTTTCAACAAGTTGAATCCATTTCTGCATTTTAAATTAGATTCAAAAAAAATTTGAAACATAAAACAATTAGACAACCCAGACAACCCCAAGAGGTGCATAAGAGTAGTCTTAGTGATTACATTTGAATCTTTCCTAGGGTTGGTCAGGAAAGTTTCTTAAAGAAGTTTAGATACGTTTTTTGTAAATCGTCACTTGAATTCATGTGTTATGAGCATTGTTGATTCTTGTCAATATGAGAATTAGCATAACATTTAGTTTAAAAACTTCATGTTTTTGAATCCCACATTTGTCATAATGCTATTTGCTTTGTTGTATTTTCCTTTAACACTCATCATAATGCATTTTCTTTTGTTATCTTTGCCTCCACACTCTTGGCTTTGTAAAACACTAAAATAATTAGTCATAGGTTATGGATGTAAATTGTAATGACATTTTAATAAAAAATGAGTTGTTGAATGTCTATTTTTAAGAGCAAACAATATGCATTGAACCTAGGAAGATCGTGTCATTTTTTTTTTTTTATGTTCACATATTCCATCTCACTAATGGTATCTAAGAGGTGCATTCTACAACCCATTATTAGGTTTATGTGTGATTTTGTGCCTAAATTCAAAGTGGAACTGACACATGTCACTCTCAAATTAAATTAAACTAACCTAATTAAACCAAGATAAAAGAAGATTTACCCATTTTAGAGTGCAAAAGAAAGAGTTTGCATMTCGAGAGATTTAACCYAATTAAACCAAGAGAAAAGAAGATTTATCCATTTTAGAGTGCAAAAGAAAGAGTTTGCATCTAGAGAGATTTAACTTAATTAAACCAAGAGAAAAGAAGATTTATCCATTTTAGAGTGCAAAAGAAAGAGTTTGCATATGGAGAGATTTGATCTCTCTCGACTCTTCRTAGAACYAGAGTTAAGATGAGTCTATGCTAGTTTTAACACATTMACATGTGTCTTTCAACCACTTAGTATGTAATTCATGACATCTCTAATACAATATATAATGGGAACAAAACACATAACTAAGAATAAATCTCTCAACAATCCACCAATCTTGTACAAGTTTGGTCAAGCTCATGATAAAGATAATGGTTAGTTTTTCTTGTTTTACATAAAACTATTTAATGATTATGTATGAGATTAAAAACTCTATAAAACTTGGCTAAATGTTCTAACTTGTATGTTCTTGATTAGTTTTAGATACAAATTTTCACAAAATGAACTTTGTCAACATCACAAAACCTTAAAATGGGATTACAACAAAAGAGAATTGGCAAAACCTTAAATTGAGATTACAAGAGAAGATAATTGTGATTATGTTTATTCAATTTATAGCATCATCAAATCCTCACTCCTTTTGATGATACTTTGCAAATATTTTGAGAATGCTCCATAGCTCTCTTTCCCATGCTTCATCTCAAGCCCAAGGTCAAGGAAACATATCATTTGTAGAATTGATGCTTGGAATGACATTTTTTTATGCTCCGGATTCTTAAGAAAGTCAGGGGTCCAGGGAGAAGGTAACATAATTTTTATTATCATCAAGCTTATGCATTAGAGATTATGCTCTAACATCCCACATTTTCATGCATTTTTGCATGGTTTGAGAGATAAAGTGAATAATCAACATCCTCAATAAAAATAACATACTTGGTGGTTTGGCCTAGTAATTTCCTTTAGTTTTGTGTTCCTATGGATCTCAAGAAGCTCCAATCATAAACATCTTAGCCGTAACAATAAGCAATGGATGTAGTTATGCTATATTATCATGTTACTAGAGGCCTATCATGCAAGTACGGTCTCTTCATTGCTTTTATAGTACTTTGATAGAATTATTAGCTTTGAACAAAGGTCTCAAGATCTACTACAATTTATTATTTTCTAATGAGATATAGAATGAACATGATTTCCATAGTTAATCAAAATTGGGATATGCATGTTTTCTTATATGGAGGTTCACAATTTTTTTTGATTTTGTGATTGTGTCTAAAATTTTATATTGTGATTTTTAACATTTTAAAATTCCTTTAAAGAAAAAGTGGCTCAATAGTTATAAATGTATATTATTATTAATCTATGTATAACCTATCAAAATGTTATAATTGAAATTACAAAGTATACTTATTAATAGTTTTTATTAAAATTTCAACTGATCTATTTGATTGTTCTTTAAATTTTTAATATTTTAAATAATTGGAAGAATAATATTTTATTTAGAATATTTTTTTGAAGTGGGTACCTAGTTTACTCTTGTCAAATGAAGTATAACTATTTTTGCAACTTTTAGTAATGAAATGATTGAATAAAAATACACTCTTCAACTTGAAATTGGTATTAACTCTTCAAATTTGATGGTAATATCAATTGTCTAGTAAACTAATTTGGGAGCAATCTTCCCTCCTGAGTTTGGTTTTTCAGGCAAAAAACATACCTGAATCTCACCAAATTTTCAAGAGTGGTCTAAGTTTTTCATGGATCAAGTTCCATGCATTTCAAAACCTTACCCTAGTGGTTTTGCCCCATTTTAAACCAACCCAAATACTCAGAAAATCGATCAAATTCTAAATTGAACTAAAATTTAAAATTTAAAAACAGACCGCCAAAACACCTATTAGAAAAATAAATGTAAAAAAAATTACTCCAGAGTCAACACACATCAATTGCCCTTTGATCCTCATTCCACACACCTAGCAAATGTCCACGTAAGCATTTCATCATCCATCGCGTTTCACGTACGATCGGATAAATTAAATTGATCTCCTCCGCGTATTTTGACAATGTTTCAGATATTGTCAGCTTCCAAGATCTGCGAACTACTTAAAACCTTTGGGGGAGTGTTGGGATCATATGCAGATGAGATGAGTTTTGTGAATGAGAGATTAATGGAGTCGGCGATGAAAGAGCTCAAGGCTATGAAGGTAGTTGGGAGGGGAGCCATGGGGACCGTGCTCTTGGTCCGGAGGGAAGGCAGCGACAGGCCCCTGGCTTTGAAAGCCATGAGCAAGGCCGCCATAGCCAGGAAGGGCGAGGACGGTCTCAGGAGGGCGCAAATAGAGAAGAACATTCTCTCCCGTCTAGACCATCCTTTTCTGCCTACCTTGTTTGGGCATGTCGAGACGGATAAAATCATCGCCTGGCTCATAGACTACTGCGCCGGCGGGGATCTTAACAGTCTGAGACTCAGGCAAACCGAGAAGACATTTTCCGAGTCCATAATTCGGTATGTCCTTTATACTTGCTCCGACCCTGTTTTTGAATTTGAATATGGATGTGGAATAATCAGTGTGGCTTTGTTTTGACGTTTTTGAATACGCATGTGCAGGTTCTATGCAGCGGAGATTGTTTTGGCGTTGGAGCATCTGCACAGCCTGGGCATCGTGTACAGAGATCTGAAGCCCGAGAACGTGTTGATACAGACCACCGGCCACATCATGCTCACCGATTTCGATCTGTCCACCAGGCTGGACACCCACTGCAAGCAGCTCACCGATCCGGAAGAAAGATCCGATGTGCAGCCCAAGCGGGGCCTCGGCCGGATGAACTCCTTCGTGTCCTACATAAAGAAGACGAAATCAGGCTCGGCGCAGGTGTCTCCCGTCAAAAGGCCGGGCAGCGTCTCTCCTGCCATTAATCCGGGTGCATCCGCTCCGGGCAGGCTGAATTCGTTCGCTGGAACGGAGGAATACGTATCTCCGGAGATGGTGAGCGGGACGGGGCACGAATTCGCAGTGGACTGGTGGGCGCTGGGGATTCTTCTTTACGAAATGCTCTACGGCTACACACCCTTTAAAGGGGCTACCAGGAAGGAAACTTTCTACAACATCCTGGTCAAGAAACCCCAATTTGCCGGTCCGTGGACGCCATTACGAGACCTCATTTTCAGATTGCTGGAGAAGGAAGCGGAGAAGAGACTGGGCTTCTGCCACGGAGTTCATCACATAAAAAGCCATGCTTTCTTCACGGGACTTGACTGGGATGCCATTCACAACGTCTCCAGGCCTCCCTTCGTCCCCTCTCACATTCCCCTCGACGACATGAAGGCGATGGAGGGCGTCGACATTGAAGAATGTGTCGAAAACCTACAGACAAAATTCGCCTTTAAACTCAACAGCCACAAGCACAGCAGCAGATCGGAGGATTCCACAGAGGACGCTCCCCAGAATTGGGTGGAGAGATTGTCGAGAGCCAAAGAGGGCGATGCATATGGAGTATTTTAGTATAATCGAAATGGCAAACTTTTTGTACAGACGTAGATTAATTTTCCAGTGTAAACTATTTTCAGTCACTCTAACTGTAACCCGGTAGACAAACAGCAGCCAGATCTGTACGGTGAAATCATTCCATTTCCTGGTTTTGGTTTACGCGTTGAAGGATTCCAGCTCAGAAGAATTCACGCGCATCACGTGTCTGTGTGATGGCCCAATCTTTCGATTGGAGTATTGAGAATATCAGCCCTTCAATGTAAATGTTTGAATTTTGAGTTGGGTGCTTTGCAAATGATGCTGCTGTGTTTTAATCTCGTACATTTCATTTACTTTAATAATAATTCGGTGTAATAATTATATAAGAATCTCTATCTAACTTTTGCCAGTATATAAGCGTTTTTTTAACGGAAATATTTTGTGGATTCAAAAGTTGAACCATCTATAAAGTGCGAGTATTTAACTTGTGTTGTTTTTGAATATTAAAGCAAAGTTTTAATGATTGTGCTCTCACTAACTATATGGAAGTTACTTACAAAGTGTTAACTCTTAAAAGACATACTGAGGTTACTTTCCAAAACGTACACTGATTACTCTCTTCAAACCCCGATGGCACGACCTGCTTTTAATACTTAAATAATTCATAACTTGTGAAGGTAGATATGGCTTGGTTTTCTTGTACCACTTTTGCTTGCTGATGATTTTTCTGGGTTTCAAGTTAAATATGCTTTTCTATATGCTTGCTGATGATTTTTCTGGGTTTCAAGTTAAATATGCTTTTCTATATGTTTATGAGTCTGTAGAAAATGTCTAAGCTTTATCAGAGGCAGAAGTCTAACCCAATGTCAAGCCTTTTCCACCATGGTCTTATTCGAATCCTTGTATTTTTGCATCTATCCAAGATTGGGGATACTTGGAAAGATTTATTGTTTAGAAATAGTTTCACTCTACTTGAGAATGCAGTAGAATCGTCTCTCCACCTCAATAAAAACCCCATCCTTTGTATATTTAACCCTGCTATCAAAAACCCATGTGTTGATCCACAAGAAGACCATGCGACCATAGATCGAACCTCTATTGCTATTCAAAACCCATTGGGCAAAAATCCACGATGTGATTTTATGCCCAAAAAATCGTTAGAGGAAGTTTTAGATGTGTTAAAGGATAGGGTTCCTTTTGTTCCTATTGTTGAGCCTATTTGGGTTGTCCCAAACGAATTGGTTATCAAGAAAAAATGCATACATAAGGAACAAAGTAATTTGGATTTGAATTTCTCAAACAAGAGACTAGGCAGGGTTTTATCAAGAAGTTTAAGAAATCACCAGCGAGATCATCTGAGCTCGATCCTAGTGATCGAGGTCAATGATCACTTGTTCAAGGATGAGATCGATGAATTTCTTGTTCGAGAAGATGTAGGTGACCAATTTCTGGGAAATGATGTCGATACCGATGCTATAGAGTATGATTTTGTTTCTAATCTCCGACCGTTCCTAAAGAATCAAGAAGGATTCTCTGGTATACGACACGATCTAAGGCAATTTACAGAACAGACCAAAGTGCCCTTTGCAAAACAGACTCTACCTCTACCTACCATAGAACCAGTTCACTGTGAAAACTATCTTGATTGGGTTGAGAGATACTACAGAGATATCCCCTATCTCCAAGCATGGTTAAACCAACTGGTTGCATGAAACTCCTTTCTCTAAAGGGAAAATGAAGAATTAAAAGAAAGCGTTCGATCGAACGTTGACAGGGAAAACAAAAGGATTAAACGGTCTGGTAATGTGATTATTAAGAACTAAATGAATTTCAACACTATCATTAATTCAGACTTATCAGATACTTCTTTGTCTAATCTCTGAAACGATAAAAAGTTGTTTTGATTCTTTTGATTTAATTCTGTTGGAAAAATCAAATAGATAGATTTATTTTTTATTTTGTTTTTAATTTAAGACTAGCTATGGAATCGTGAGATTCTGTAGCCAGTCTATTTGAAAGTATTAGTTTGTATTGGTATCTAAAATTTGATTCCGTTTTATCATTTTAAGGAAAACAACAGTTTTCATGCTATTTTCAAGGAGAAGGAATCATGGATCAATGCGCTCCATAGCTTAGTAATTTCTCATTTTTGATAAAACAATGTCATTTATATAGTTATTTTTGATGAAAGGACTCCTACAGGAGTGTTCCTTTGTTATTCTATTTTTGTAAAGCCAACTTATTTTCAGGGATCATCCTCTATCTCGTATGATAAGAGGTTAATGATCCAAGACATGTTTAAATAACTGCTTTTGTTTAGTGTTAATGGACAACTTTTTTTGGATTACAGTATGGACATATACTTTTTCAAAGTGATATGGGAAAGCAGTTCGCCATTGACTTTAGAACTGTGTGAATTGTGCAATGCTTGTTTTATTGTATTCTCCTATTACTTCTATGTTATGAGATGCTATTATTGTTGATTTAGCTTTAGTCTTGTCTTCATAAGATATCTCATATCGTTAAATATTTAAATGTTGTCCATGATCTGCTGGTTCAGTTTGTACTTGTGATCAATCAACTATTTAGTTATTTTTGAGTTTACTTCTGATATCAAATAGTTGATAACATCAATGCACAAGATCGAGATTTCTTTCGTCCTCAGCTGTTGGTTATCTTGAGATCACTGGAAATATAGTTATGTTTCTTTTTGCTATCATAAATTTACTCCAAAAATATCATGTTTCTTTCTGCTATTATAAATTCACTCCAAAAATATCAAACACTTCTTTGAATTTATTCTGAAAGTATTAGGATTGTTCTGTGATAGGTTTCCCTTAAATGCAAGACAAGCAGGATCTTAAACAACACAGAAAGATAAACTCAGTTTTGTTGATCAGCTAAAGGTTTGTCTGTGTGTTATTTATTTAAATAATTTATGAATGAATAATAATTGCGTTATATAGACGTTAATTAGATTTGTTTGTTTTTCGTCAAATCGTTACGGTTATATTCATTCACTATTCAATACTTTGATAGTTTTGATCATTAGAATAAGTTTTTATTTCACTTAGTCGGTTTAAGAAACATCACCTCAAACAACCACTTTCACAAAGCTTTGTTTAAACTTTGCAAATTGTATATCATCATTGTATATTAACACTTTTGTTGTACATTTGTAACTAGTGTATTGATTGTTAGAGTTATAGCTTTGGATTAGTTTATTTCCTTTCATTGTTTTAGGACCCTAATTGGCTAACAAAGCCATTAAAACCGTCAGGTTAGATCATACCAAATAGCTTGGGTTAATTAGACAACCCCGAACTGGATCTAACCTTCCAGTTAACGGTGTGTCATAAATGCCCATCAACAAATGGCGCTAGAAGGAGATCCTGAAATAAATTGATGGCACGTGGATGTCGTAAGAATCTCTCAAACAATTGTTCTCCTGTCAGAATGCATAGTCTCTCAGACAATAACGCTACACTTGACCCAATTAATACCTTAAACAATACCCCTGACATTTCTGTCGAACCAGTAACAACAGTTCCTCAAGGGATTGACGTCCAAGAAATTGTCTGCCAGTCGCTCATAAGAACTAAAAGTGCTTTATCTCGTATTAGACAACCTGGTAGGCAACTTAATCAACCTCTTGATTTTAAAAATCTTCAAGAACAACCTCAAGACACTGATCTGCCCAAAAACCCTTTAGGTGGTAATATTACCAATCCTGCTGAAGAACTTATCCTTGGTGCTGGTGGATCTGGTACCCCACCATCCCCATCTGGTTCTTCTCCATCCTCTTCGGGAGGAGAATCTTCAGATGAAGGAATTTCTTCATCTGAACCATCTCAACCTTCGACTCCACCAAATCCCATGGAAAACCAAAATAATCCTGCGAGACCTTGGCTCGATCAAGATGTCGTCACTGTCCCTAGACCCCAACACCCATTGCTTAAACATCTGGAGAAATGGCTGCCCAAATTTGATCCAGATTCAAAGAAATCAGCTGAGGATCACATCAAGAAATTTATGCTAGCTGTTAGACTCCGAAGTGTCGAACACGAAGATGTCGTGTGCAGATTATTCCCTTACACTTTCGAGGGGAATGCCTCAACCTAGTATTTTTCCCAACAACCTCAGACCATCATTTTTTGGGACAAGTTTGAAACTTGTTTTCTAGAAAAATTCGGAGATGATAAATCTCCAGAATTCCTAGTAATGGAACTCTCTATTTTGAAGATGAACCCTAAAGAAAAAGTTAAAGACTTTAACCAAAGATTCCTTACGCTGAAAAACAAAATCCCTGTAGATTCGATGCTTGCGGAAAACTTGATTGTTGCATATTATACTAAGGCCCTGCATAACAACATAGCCATATGGGTTAAAAGGTCCAAAAATAATACGTTATTAGAAGCCTAATCTAAGCAGTGAGGCTAAAACAACTTCATCCTCTAAAAGGAAAATAGAAATTCTCACTAGGCCTCCTCAAGCTAAAAATCAATAAGAAACATTAGACTTGGAAAGTTTGCAGAAATCTTTCCATAAATTGTCCAATTAGGTCCTTGACTTGAAAAGATACGCTGAGGAGGCATATACAAGTAAATGAGGTTTCAAACCACCTTTTAGAAAACATTTTCCTCCAAACCGGCCAAACTTGACCATAGAAGGTCTAAATTTCGAAAGTTTACAGTATGCTTTGCAAACAATATTAGAAGCAAATGAAAATTTGTTTCTGCTCCCCCTAAAAATCATGATGATACAATCGAGGGAGAAGCACCTGAAGAGGAAGAATCCTCTCCTCCCATTTTCAGGCACTTTTCGGACATCATCTTTCAAACAAACTTTGAAACTATCAACCCCTATAACACTAGAAGAAAAACACAAAACATGCCCTCACCCGAAACAAGTAAAAATGTGGTTTCAAAACAACCAAAGCAAACTAAAATAAGACAAAACCTAGCAGCCCCAGTTTTAGAGTATGATTTAATTGAAGATCTAAAAAAATTAAGGGAAAATATTTCAGTTTTTGAATCACTGAAATTTCCAATTATCCTGCAGAAAATGCTCCAAAGAATTGTTGAAAATAGTAAAACAACTGATGTTACCAGCAAGAAATCAACAAAAAATGGCTTAAACAAAGCTAAAGATGTCCCAAGTAAAAATTCATCTGAAAATCAGGATAAAAGGGACACATCAGAAAAAATTGTAGAAAACTTAGATAAAACTGTTCCAGGTACATCAATAAAAAATCAACAGAATTATGTTGTTTCTACACAAAAAAATGTGCCTCCTTTTTTATTAACTTTTGATATTTTTAATAGGAATGTACACAACTGTATGGTTGACTTAGGCACACCATCAAATATGATGTTGTTATAACTCTAAATTACACCACACATGCTTACTTGGCATCAGACCAACTCATATCCCGTCTTTGCCAAAACACTGCTGAACAACTCTTTGAAAATCCTCTTGAATAAAGGCCCATGCGCCCTAATCCATTACTACACGCATGTACACGCTGGCTGAACCAAAACAACCCACATGGACTGACAAAAGCACGAAAAAATGAAAGTTGTCGACGGAACAAAAAGCTATGGGTGAGTTAACTGAAACTCTCGTCCATGCATGGCCGATGGTTCGTCCAAATATCTAGCTCCTTCTAGCCTATAAAAGAAGGGGTAGGGGTCCCTTTGGAGAAGGAAAAATATAACAAAGAAACTCTGCCCATTTATGTATTCCCATTGTCCCAACCCTTTAGCCTTTCCTTGTGCCAAAGGAGATTCAAAGCAAAGCAATTGAAGGACAAAAGAAGAGGAGCCCAGGATCAGGTTCAAGGAGCGGTGGCTGGTTTCAACTTTTGTAAGTTGACTCATTCAAAGTAATAAAGAAAATGCTTTTCCCGTCCCAGTTCATGAATTGTTTATAGTTTGATCAGTATATGTTTGATTTCTAACCCATTAGTATATAGGTGGTATGCATG
Organism: Picea glauca; assembly: GCA_000966675.3. Classification (NCBI taxonomy): domain Eukaryota; kingdom Viridiplantae; phylum Streptophyta; class Pinopsida; order Pinales; family Pinaceae; genus Picea; species Picea glauca. Next base: position 436,975 of record JZKD02S2308455.1, on the reverse strand, counting down.
CATAGTTGTTGCTCGTCTTGAATGTAGGTCAGCTTTGGAAGGATTATTGAGAACAAGTAATCAAGCACAACGAAGGATCGACATCAAACACCAATAACGAGGTAGGTTGATCTTTCCATGCATTTACTAAGAAAAGGGGATTTAAATTTAGGGATGAAGGTATAAAGTAATTTCTATTCGGTCATATCTACATGAAAAGTCTGAACTCTATTTGCTAGTTTGTAGGGTGTTTTTCCCCAACAACAGAATTGGCGACCATACTAGGAAAAATATCTAGGGTTCCTGGAATTTTATTTAGTTTTTGGGTAGTTTAAAGGCTATTTTTTCTTGCCTATCTTTTCTTTTTAGTTTTTGTAAGGTCTGAGCTAGCAGGGAGTCTGGTTTTCCATACCAGCTTTCCCTGGCTTTTGCTTGACTGTGTTTTTCGGGACCCACAGAGGTACACACGGCCTGCACAAGGTCCGAAAGCGTGTACCCGTGCCCTATGCTCTTACAGCTCGCATGTGAACGCTAGCTGTAGAGGTAGCAGTAGCATGCAGAGTTCAGAAGACTTCAGAGGCAGTCATCCTCTTCTCTGTCAGAATCACACATTCTCAGGGGGTTTTATTGAATTCTGTCTGAGTCTTGTTTGCTAATAGTCCTATCTCAGATTGTTTTTACTTTATCATTTTTTCCTTACATTATTTGTTTTTCTGTTAGAAAGAGTATCCAAGCCTTCAAGGGATCCTGGTTATCAATATCAGTGGTCTCTTCCTGGTTTAGTCTGTCTGTTTTCATTTTTTTTAAGAGTTTAGGTATACACGTGGCCTGTACAAGGTCAACCCGCGTGTACACGCCCTCTGTCTCCATCCAGCACGTGTTTGCACGTGTGTTGTTTGAGTAACAATCGCGTGCTTGTGCAGGATAATTTTTGTTAGGGGTAAGGCAATCATCCTTTCCCTTGATAAGAATTATTCCTCTCAGGTGTTTGAATCTTTGTGTGAACATTCAATAGCTTAGGATTAATTTTACTCTTAGCTTACTTTTTCTCAGAATTTTTTTTTTTTTTTTTTTTACAGTTTTTAGACAAGTGTGAGAGTCATTATTTTTACGATTGCTATAGTGTGATTTGTTAATCTGATTCTTTGCGATTTGCGATTAGGCCAGAATTGTTTTTCTTGGTTTTTGCTTGTCGATATTTTTCCTTTCTTGCTTGACTAACATTTAAAATAAAAATAAAAATCTTTTCATTTTCTTGTTTG
>JZKD02S2308455.1:423540-434933 GCA_000966675.3 Picea glauca | reverse complement strand
AAGGTCGCATGCGGAAAGGTAGCAGAGATAACCCCTCCAAAGCCAGACCAATCATAGTGGAGAACACATATAGAGGGCTTGTTTTGGGATTCCATCGTTTGCATTTGTCACGGGGATTCGTGGGTCTCGAATCCGTTCGAGGTCCTTAGTTGTCTTCCAGACCATTTGCTCTCAATACCCTTGACAGGTTTCGGGCTCGATACCCTGCTCATTGTGGTCTACCCGACTTTCGACTGTACCCACCTGGTGACTGTTTGCGTGTTGGCAACCTAGTTTCCAATCTTTGTTAGGGACATACATAGGTGACTGTGGGGGTATACCGCAGTACCTAGGATAGACATCGGGCCACACTTTGCAGAGTATACCCGGAGGGTGCTTCCGTGTTTGAGTTGCACTTGCACCGGTAAGTTGCTCTAGTGTTGATTGTTGTAACTGTTCTTCCAATTAATTTAGTGTTTTCTTGTCTTATCTTCTAGGGACTATTTTGTAGTGGGTGTTAATTTGTATTGTATAGTGATAATCATGCATTACAGTTTGTGACTCAACAAGAGAAGTTGAATCATAAACATGCTAAATGGGTAGAGTATATGCAGAATTTCACATTTGTGATTAAGCATATTTCAGGTACTGCTAACAAAGTGGCTAATGCTTTGAGCAAGAAATGTTTGTTGTTGCAGGAGTTTCGAGTCAAAACATTGGGTTTTGAAAATCTCAGGGACATGTACTCAGGAGATGCAGATTTTGGAGAGGCATATGAAGCAGCTGAGAATCCAGTTCTCAGAGGCAGAAGCCCTTGGATAGATTATATGATCTAGGAGGGATTGTTGTTCAGAGGCAATCAATTGTGCATTCCAAATTGCTCCATGAGAGAGAACTTGTTGAAGGAGAAACACAGTGGTGGATTGGCAAGACATTTTGGCCACGACAAAACATTCGCGAAGCTGAATGAGTCATATTTTTGGCCAGGAATGTGAGCAGATGTCAAGAGGTTCACTGACAGATGCAGAGTTTGCCAGCATTCGAAGGGGAGAAAGCAGAATGCAGGTTTTTATCAGCCATTACCCATACCAGAGAGGCCATGGGAGGCAATCAGCATGGATTTTGTATTAGGATTGCCAAAGACACAAAGAGGTGCTGATTCAATCTTTGTGGTAGTGGATAGGTTTTCCAAAATGACACATTTCATCCCATGCCAGAAAACCAGCGATGCAACTCACATTGCAAATTTGTTTTTCAAAGAGATCGTTCGACTTCATGGATTGCCGAAAGGTATAGTTTCGGACAAAGACACAAAATTCATAGGACATATCTGGAGGATGTTATGGAAGAAGCTGGGGACTAACTTGATGTTTAGTTTTGTTTATCATCCTTAGACGGATGGACAAACGGAAGTGGTGAACAGGAGTCTGGGAGACTTGCTGAGGAGCTTAGTGGCGGAGCACCATAGTAGTTGGGATAATATATTACCACAAGAAGAGTTCGCATACAACGACTCAGTGAACAGGAGCACAGGACAAATCCCATTTCAGGTTGTCTATGGGATGCAGCCGAGGAGAGTTTCTGTATTAAGGGATTCAGAACAGACTGCTACTAGCAGCGCTAGTGTAGAAGAGTTCGCTGAGGCGATGAAAGAACTTCACAGCAGGGTGAGGGAACGACTGTTGAAATCAAGCCAGGAGTATAAGCGCAGAGCAGATCAACATTGAAGACAACTTCAATTTGAAGTTGGTGATCTGGTTCTGGCACATTTGAGGAAGGAAAGGTTCCCAAGGGGAACATACAATAAGTTGAAAATGAAGAAAATCGGGCCATGCAAGGTCTTGAGAAAATTCAGAGAAAATGCTTATGAGATCGAATTACTGGATGGAATCGGAATATCTCTGATATTCAATATTGCAGATTTATACCCATACAAGGCTGGAGAAGCAGAGGTTGGAGATGAGAAGCCAGTGATCCAGTGGGTGAAACAATTGCCAGTTGCAGAGAAACCGCAGATGGAGTGCATACTGGATAAGAGAGTGAGTAAGAGGACAAGGAGGAAGCAATACTATGAGTACCTGGTCAAGTGGAAGAACCACCCAGTGGAAGATGCCAGCCGGGGGAATGAAGCAGAGATACAGAAACATGGACATACCGTGCAGGAGTTCATGGACAGGAGCCCATGAATTTTTTCAAGCCAGGGAGTATGATGCAGGAGCATCACCGAACCATCAAGTGAGCTAGCACAGAGCAGGAGATAGCTGGATAAGCCAGTACAAAGATTTTGAAAATGCTTTGGGACTGTTGCGCAAATCTTAAATGAATCATTTAAGATGAGGCGCACTTGTACATTGTAAATGGACCTTGAGCGGATGGCTCTCGTCCTTTAGTAGATAGACAACATTTAATTTAGTTAATGCTGGTAGATAGGAATTTAATTTTAGATTTGATAGCTTTAGAGTCCAAGAGGGGAAACGGATATAGACACCCTAATTGTATCATTGTAACATGATCAATTGAGAAGCATTCAGGAAGAAAGGAGCAGGCAGAGAACTGTGTATGAAGAACACCCATGTACAAACATTTGAATTAATAGAAGAAAACTTTGATTTAACTTCATGGTTTGTGTTATTTCTCTGTGTATTGATGTTATGCTCATGAATGTTTTCTTCCTGTCATACATTTGCTATTATATGTTGTGTATGTGATTTCATGGGGGAATTGAAGTATGAGAGGAAGAGTGAATGAGTTTCAATTGTTTCTCTAATTGAGCCAGAGAATTCCTACAAGGAGTGCAGTTGAAGTTGTCCGCAAGGAGTGCATTGATAGAAGGGTTCAATTAGAGATAGCTTTGTTCTCATTTCCTTCAAAGGTGCAGTTAGGCACAGTGCCGTGCAAGGAGTGCGCAGGCCAAGGGAAAGCCTCAGGGTTGTGAACCCGAGTGAAGTGTTAAACGACTGTTGTTGTAGGTGTGCACAGAATCAAGTGAGTTCAACACTTAGGCGAGGTTAAAGGGTTTCCGCAAGGAGTGCGCGCAAGAAGTTTTCATAAGGACTGGAGAAGTCGTGGAAAAGCTCAGGAGGAGTAGGCCTTCGAATTCACTGAAGGATAAGCACAGGGAAGCTGCTATTGGAAGTCCGAAGGAAGCCTCGTAGGTTGGCGAGCAAGTGAACGAGTCCCATGGGAAGACACTTCTTCACTTTGTGAACTCACAAAAGGGGAGAGCGGACGGTTGAAAATCCTTTGAGGAGGTTTCACGAAGTTTCGTGGACCGTCGGATCTACACGTGACATCGGGTATCGGGGGGGGTTCGCGAGTTGAATCTCCAAGTGATTGCAACGAGAATTGTGACATCGCGATCCGTGATATCCCGACAGGCTCAGAACCATTCATAGTGAGGACACATGTCTGGAGATCTCGGGAAGTCGGGGTTCGGAGAATCGGGGTTTCTGAGAACAGGAAACACTTGTCACTTGGAATCGCGAAACGCGATATCCCGACGGAAGGGTCGTGTGGGCCACAGTCAGGGATAGTGGAGGATAGGTGGCATACCATATCGGGGATCGGGGAAAGGTAAGTCCTGAATCCTTTGGCATCAGGATTCGCGATCCCGCGAATTCTGAAATTCTGACAGAGGTGACGAGAAGTGGAAAAGTCAACCCGCACGTGTGCATCGGAGTATCAGCACATCGGGGTTCGGAGTTCATAAATTCCATTTGTTGATCGCGAGTAGAGGTTTATCGATAGGGAGAACTCCGATAGCAGGGGAGAAAGTCAACGTTGACTCACATCAGATTTCAGGGAATTGTGAGGCACAAAACACGCGACCATAGGATTCGTGAAATCGCGAGGTCTGATTTCCCGATCATTAAGGGAGATCAATTGGAGAGTTGTTGTGGGTAAGGAAAATTCTCGATAGGGAATCAGAGGAACCTTTGAGTTCTTCGGGCCGTGAATGAAAGAAGGTCCTGAGGAAGCGGACGTACTCCGAGGAGTGCAACTGCGCCACTAAGTATGTTATATTTATGGTCATTACAACTTACTTTGACACATATCAACCTATCTTTGTGATCAATTATTTTTCCTAGCCTCTTTGCTTCTATGAGGTAAGTTGTATCAATTTGTGATTTATTATTTAATTATTCTTTTACTATTGCTAGCGTATCCTCCTCTCGTTGTTCTTTTATAAAGTAATAAAGTATTAACAATACATGAATCTATAAAGCACCTATATATTAATAATATAGTTTTAAAGTTTAAGAAAATCACAATAATAGATTAAAATAATAAAGTATTAGCAATATATGAATAAATAAATAAACATTTATAATACATTATAGGATAAATACATTAAGAACATTATTAATGTATTATTTAAATACTATATTACTCATATATAAATGAATATATAAAATAAAAATTACAATAATGTGTTCAAGTAGTATTAAATGTATTAATAATAATTTAATTATTAGTTATTAATCGATTATTAATAATAAAGTATTAAGTACTTTATATTCGTCACATTGTGATCACAATGCAATGTTCATCACATTGAAAGGAAAACTATGGTAGACCTTGGTTGACCATGACCATGATTGAATGTGGTTGACCATGGCTGAAAATGGTTAACCATGTTTGGTGATTGTTTTCCATAGGTGACCATGGTTGGCCATGACCATGGTTGACCAAGACTATGGATGACATTCAGATAGCTAAATTTGGAATTGTTTGTCACATTATGACGACTGGATATTTGTGTCACATTGCGATTAAGAGGATATGTTCATGACATTGTGAAGACGAGGCTATGTTCGTCACATTGCGATGGCGAAGATATGTTCATGACATTGTGACGACAAAGCTATGTTCATTACATTGCGACAATATGCTTATTTTCATCACATTGGGACATAGGGGCTAAGTTCGTCACATTGCGACGAGAGGATATTTGCGTCACATTATGTGACACAAATATTTTTTTCACATTTGTATGATGGGCCTATGTTCATAGGATTGCGACGACAAAATATTTTTTGTCACATATTGATGACGATGGGGATATTGTGATGACGAAGCATGTTCATCACATTGCGATGACATGAAATTTAGGTAAAAAGTGGATATGTGATGAACACAAATTTTGTATGTTCATCATATGTCATATGGCTATGTGATGAACATAAATGTTGTATGTTCATCACATTGAGATGACAGGGCTATGTTTGTCACATTGCGAGAAAAGGACATTGTTTGTCGCGTTATGATGACATGATATTTGTGTCACATTACGATGACGATAGGATATTTGTGTCACATTGTTTTCGTATTTTCGTCACATTAGGATGGAGGGGCTAAGTTTGAGACATTGCAATGATGGGATATTTGCATCACATGTTTTCATGCAAATATTTGTTTCAGATTGCCACGATGGGGCTATGTTCATAAAATTGTGACGACAAGATATTGTTTGTCACATATTGACGATGATAGGGATATGTTCATCACATTGTGATTACAAGACATTTAAGTAAAAAGTGGATATGTGATGAACATAAATGTCATATGTTCACCGTATGTCATATGTCTATGTGATGAAGATAAACATCGTATATTCATCACATTGCAATGAAATGGCTATGTTCATCACATTGCAACAACATGACATTGCTTGTCACATTATGATGACATGATATTTGCATCACATTGCGATGACGAGGATATGTTCATCACTTTGCCATGATGAGGCTATGTTCATCACATTGTGACACTATGGTTATGTTCATCACATTGCGATGACGAGGCTATGTTCGACACATTCCGACAATATGGTTATGTTTGTCGCATTGCAACAATATGGTTATCTCTGTCACATTGCGATAGTATGGTTATGGCCAGCCATGGTCATCTATGGACAACAATTGCCAAACATGGTTAACCATTGTCAACCATGGTCAACCATAGTCAATCATGGGCATGGTCAACCAAGGTCAACAATAGTTATGTTCATCACATTACGACAATATGGTTATGTTCGTCACATTGTATGTTCATCATATAAGGCTATATTTTTCACAATGTGAAAATATGGATATGTTCATCACATTCCGATGGTGGGATATGTTCGTTACATTGTGAGGAAATGATATTTGGATCACATTATGACGACTGGATATTTGTGTCACATTGCGACGACGGGGCTATGTTCATAAAATTATGATGACATGATATTATTTTTCACATATTAATGACGGCATGTATATTGTGTCGACGGGGCTATGTTAAACACAATGAAATGACATGACATTTAAGTAGAATGTGGTTATGTGATGAACATAAATATTGTATGTTCATCGTAAACCAAGGTCAACCATAGTTATCTTTGTCACAATGTGACAATATGGTTATGTTTGTCACATTTTAACAATATGGTTATGTTTGTCACATTGTGAAAACATGGTTATGTTCGTCACATTGTTCTTCATCGTATAAGGCTATGTTCGTCACATTGTGATAATATGGTTATGTGTATCACATTGAGACAACCATGCTATGATTGACACATTACGAGGACAAGATTTTTGCATCATATTAAGACGATTGGATATTTGTGTCACATTGTGATGACAGTATATTGTTTGCCAGATATTGATGACGACGAGGATATTGCGACAATAGGGTTATGTTCATCACATTGCGACGATAAGAGATTTAAGTAAAAAATGGTTATGTGATGAAAATAAATGTCGTATGTTCATCATACATCATATAGATATGTGATAAAACTAAATTTGATATGTTCATCACATTGTGAAAAGAGAACATTTATTACAAGGACGGGGCTATGTTCATCACAATGCGATGAGAGGACATTGTTTGTCACATTATGACGATAGGATATTTTCATCACATTGATAGCAAATCATCTTGAAATTTGTAGATGATGAATTATACTTGTTCTAAGGACATTGATGGTAATTCTACTTCATTTATACTTGTTCTAAGGAAATTGATAGAAAATAATTTAATAATTTATACTTGATAGTAAATCGTGATGAGTTCCAACTTTATACTCCCAATTGGAAGAATTATAACTTTTACTAAGGTAGGATAAAGGTATTGGACCTAATTTCAAGGAAATTATTACAATTATCTTCTATTTTTTCTCACTTTTGTTCATATTTCTTCGGAAATACTAAAACCCAAACCTCATAATAGGTGGGGAAACAAATTTTTAAAATTAGTCTTTCTTTTTTTCTAGAAAAAATAAATTTTCTAGTGGTTGTTTTGTTGGTAGGTGTTCCTTCTTTATACATTGCGCTATTATGGTTGCGCTATTATGGAGATGTGTAATTCCTTTAGTATTTAACATGAGATGAATATGTGGCATTTAAAATAATTTTTTATAACAAAATAAATATTTCAATGTTAACCATAAATAAAATATTTCAATGTCCACCTTAAATGAAATATTTTTATATCACTTTCATATCTTATGGTTAAAATATTTCAACGGTGTATTTTCTTCCATAATGAAGATGGATTTGACACATGGCATAGAGATAGATAACTAACATAAATCCATCATAACTCATGTAGGATCTACTATGCATAGAGGCATCAAGTTCTTTAAGTGAAAAAAAAAACAAGAAAAGGTTTAAGACATTTGACATTTGATTTAGGTCACACAAAACTCATAGGTTTTAGTTATTTTTTCTTGTTTATCCAAAACTAGTAAGTAGTGATATCAAAAAAATAATAAAATTAATTTTCTGGTTTATTCCAAACTGGTAATTCATGATGGTCTCCCAAATTACAATTCAAGTCCCAACAAATACATAAACATAGATTTTCAAATAAATGAAGATTTTCAATGACATGTTGAAAACTACAATTGAAACTGCTAGAAAAATTACATACAACAATAACAAGCAAGAAATAATTCACGATTATGAACTAAGAAAAGGAAAAAGTGATTGTATATAACAATTATAAGGAATAAGTCCCCAAGGTGTAGGACAGTCGGTGATGGAGTGTGTTGTTAAGCCACTCCGTGATGTTAAAGTCACCGGTTCGAAACCTGCGGGGACAAAAAATCCAACCATGTTAAGGGTTGGTGTGGCTCAGGCCGGGTGCGATCCCCGGGTGATTTTGACGGCTTAGACGCCCCTAAGTCACGATTTCTCAAGCCACAGGTTAATCGTGTAGCCAACAGGTCCCGCACAAATTAACAAACAAAAAAAAAACAATTATAAAGAATAATTCACGATTATATATAACAATAATAAGTAATTTACACACTAACAAATTAAAAATATTATATATAACAATAATAAGTAATTTACACACTAACAAATTAAAAATATTGATTAAACCACCGATTCTAATAGGAATGTTGACGTAAATATTAAATCTATTTTTTTTCATATATAGAAATTTTAATTATTATCAAAATATATTAAATTTAACTTTTAATATATAGAAAATTTAATTTTACTAAAATATTTTTATTTATATATATATATATATATATATATATATATATATATATATATATATATATATATAAAAACTTAATAAATATAATTAACATATTAAAAAATATATATTAAAACTTAATTGAATGTTAACAATCTAAAAAGGTGAAAATCATTTTTAAGAGAACCTATCATCCTTTAAAGTTGAAAGCCTTCAGCTCTTTTAATACTTAATAAATATAATTAACATATTAAAAGATATATATTAAAACTTAATTGAATGCTAACAATCTAAAAAAGTGGAAATCATTTTTAAGAGCACCTATCATCCTTTAAAGTTGAAAGCCTTGAGCTCTTTTAATATTGAAATCCTTGAGCCCTTTTAATATAACGCATATATGTGAGCAGGTTGCTATTTAGTGACTGACATAACCAACAACTGGTATCAAAGCTTTATTGAATTAGCAGCAGTCGAGGAGCAGAATCTCTGTGTAGGGACTGTCGATCAGCGCGAGGGTAGCGGAGGGAGCGCCGTTTTCTATTTTCAGCGCTGGGCTATACTTGTGAAGGGAGCGTCGATTTTGATGCACTTACGAATGTACAAATTCTAGAATTTCAGTGTTGGGCTATACTTGTGAAGGGAGCGTCGACTCTGCCAACCTTGGACGTGAAGGGACAAGGTGTCCATCCCATGGTATGTGGATTTTTCAAAAGTGAATTTTTAAAAAGTATGAAAATTCAAGAGTGAGCGGATGTTTAAAGATGGATGTCATATAAAGGATATGAAATATTATTTTAAAGAGTTGAATTTTTTTTGTGGATTTGGTAAAAGGTTTTATTAAGATATAAATATTTTTTAAAAACTTTTTCACCATTAATTTTGGGTTCAATTTTTAAGTATAAGATTATTTTACATATAAAGGGCTTGGTTTTACAAGCAATGGTTTTTTGGAATTTTTCCTTTTGTTAATGACGAAAAGTCAAAGTGCTAAGTTTGAAATCGAGAAGCTAAATGGAAAGAACAATTTTGAGATATGGAAGGTGAAAATGCACGATCTGCTCGTGCAACAAGGCGTGGTGAAGGCGCTTTTGGGAAAAGCAAAGAAACCCACTACCATTTCAGATGAAGAGTGGGATGAGATCGATGCGAGAGGACTGAGTGCCATACATTTGTGTTTCACCGATGATGTTATGTTCAACATTGTCTCGGAGAAGACAATAGCCGGGTTGTGTATGAAGCTGGAAAGCTTGTATATGACGAAGTCCTTGACGAACTTAATCTTCTTGAAAATACAATTGTACAATTTGTGCATGAAGGAAGGTACGAAAATAAATGATCGTTTAAATACTTTTAATACTCTTTTAGTCTAGTTGACTAGCATGGGAGTGAAATTTGAATTTGAAGATAAGACGATTACATTATTATGTTATTTTCCTGAGTCATGGGATCACTTTGTTACCTCTATTATTTTCAGTTCAACAGAAAGTATTGAGTTTGATGTTATTGTTGGAGCTTTACTCTCTAAGGAAACAAGGAAGAAATCCAATTTTGAAGCCTCTACATCTGAGGTGATGGTGGTCAGAGGAAGACCTAAGGAAATAGGACATATTCAGAGGGATTTATCTTGGTCAAAGTCGAAGGGAAAGAAGAGCAAGCTTAAGTGCCGAATTTGTGGAAAATCTAGACACTTGAAGAAGGATTGTTGGAAGAGACAACAAGCCTCTAAAGAAGACCCTCCAAAAGAGACGAAGGAAGCAAATGCAACCAAAACAGGTTCAGCAACAGGTTCAGGTATGATTGATAAAGTTTTATCAATTAGTATTGGTTCACGTCATGATCAACGATGGTTATTAGATTCTGGTGCTTCAAATCACATGTGTCTTCATAGACAATGGTTTGTTACTTACCAATCTATAGATGATGGAATAGTTTACATGGGAAATGATATCTCGTGTAAAGTTGTGGGAATTGGTAGCATTCGAATTAAGATGTTTGATTTAACTGTTAAAATACTAACTGATGTGAGACATGTACCTGATCTAAGGAAGAACCTAATCTCTTTGGGAGTCTTAGATACCAGAGGATATAAACGTACTGTTGAAGGTGGAGTTATGAACATCTACAAAGGAATCCTACTGGTTATCAAAGCGAAGAAGGTTGGTAACCCATTTATGTTAGAAGGAAGAACTGAGTTAGATCATGCAACAACTGTATCCGAGAATGACAGTGATTCTATTTGATTGTGGTATCAATGGTTGGGCCATATGAGTGAAAGAGGATTGAAGGTATTATTTGATCGCAAGTTACTTCATAGTCTAAAGTATTTAAAGATAGATTTCTGCAAGAACTGTAATTATGGAAAACAGATTAGGAAGAAATTTAAAACCGAAAGACACACCAGTGGAGGGTTCCTTGACTATATCCATTCTGATGTTTGGGGACCATCCCCTACTGTTTCGTATGTAAGATCATCATATTTTGTTACTTTTATAGATGATTTCTCTAGGAAGGTGTGGATTTATATGCTGAAAATAAAGGTTGATGTGTTTATTGTTTTCAAGCAGTTTAGAGCTTTAGTGGAAAAGAGTGTTGAAATAATGTAACTGCAAAGTGTATTCTAATTATTATTGTTGTATTATTCATTATATCAATCCCCTATTGTGGATTGATCATGTTGGCTATTGTGAAAGACTAAATCCCCTTTTACGGATTGGTCAAAACATAATTGTAATAGGCAGAATAAGAAGTCGGCCCCAGAATATATTAAAGGTGGTTTTAACCACCCAGACTGAGAATTCGTCCCTTCCAGTGAAAAGACACCTCCACACGTGCCAGAGTTGTATAAATAAGGAGGCTAGTGCCTCATTTAGGTACACACTCACTTGTTCATTGAGGAGCAAGTTTTAGAGCTGCAGTTGGAGAAGAGAGAGAGAGAG
>JZKD02S2308455.1:374276-404234 GCA_000966675.3 Picea glauca | reverse complement strand
GAGAGAGAGAGAGAGAGAGAGGTGGAAGAGGTGAGAGAAGATCTTAATAATATGACATTTCAGTTGAATCAGAATAAAGGTAAGGAAAATAGGGAAGTTTTCTGGTGTACATTATGCCGAACATAAGGACGTCATAAGAATGAGTTCCCGACATTTGTGTAGTATTTGGGAGAAGGAATTTCAAGCCCTTTACCCATAGGAGGACCATGGTGTGAAATATGTAGAACACATGGACATGATCCTTATCATTGTCCCATGATGCAAAAGTATCAAACAATGCCGAAGAGTACATTTTGCAATTTTTTCAAATCTGTAGGACACGAGGAAAAGGATTGTCGAACTTTATAAATAATGAAGGAAAGGACCTCACATGCTTATAGGATGTAGGTTGAACCTATGGCATGGCCACCTATGCAACACTATAATAATGCATATAAGTTTACATCACCACCACATTATAATAATGCACAACAAAAATATAATCAGGCACCACAGTACAATACACCACATGCATATAATCAAGGTAACAAAGGAGGATTTAGAGGAGGAGGTTTTGGAGGAAGAGGATTTGGAGGAGGTAGAGGACTAGTAACCTACCACAATTGTCATAAACCTGAACATTATGAAAGGAATTTTCCACAACCACCAATGACATGCATTAACTGTCACACAATAGATAATGATAAAAAATATTGTCCTACACTTTTGATAAGGTTACAGGAAAAAAAGGAACCAGAGAAATAAAAAATTTCAATGGATTGTTGTGGAAACTAGAGAAGATGATGGAAATAAGATAAATATCACTACTATAGGTGGAACCAAGACATGAGAATATGCAGCAAAGAAAAATCAGGACCAACATTAGTGGGTCATAAATAATACAACAACTGAACAAAATTTTGATGCGCACAAGGAAAATGAGACGTTCAAGGAGGCCATACAAGAGATTTTGAAGGAGAACATTGCTTCTACTTCAGGAACAAAGCTAGGATATGATGTACCAGTATATGAAATGGCTCATCTATTTGATCATACCAACAGAGATCAGACTTTTGAACAATTAATATTAGAAATGTTTTTGGGTCTTGCTTGAAGTTGTTGAATGATAAAACATCTCTACAAGTTTTACAAAGTTTGTTACAAAAGTGAAATTCTAGAGAAGAGATGAAACTAGATCAAAAGAGAGTCAATCAGGTCCATAAGAAGAAAAGGACAGATATGGAGTTTAGGTTGAATGAAAATATTGGAGACTATAATATGGGTGACATCATACTAGATTTTGGGTCTAAGGTAAATACTTTACCTAAGAATACATGGGAAGCCATGGGGGAACCTATTATCACATGCTAATTTGCATTAATTTTTCCCAAAGGATCTTGTCCTTGTGCTATCTTTCCACTCAGATTTAAAACTTTTTCACCAGCTCCATCAAGTTCCCATCACCTAAATCCTTCACTCAACTGATCATCCAAAATAGTCATGTCCTCCATGAGTAAACAATTTGGCAAATATCCCAAACCTATACATAACCTTAATGCTTATCTAAATCCCTTAGTTCCATCACTTCATTCATTTTTACCCTTATTTTCATATTCCCATTGAAAATAAAAAATACTCATTTTATTAAGCACCCTTATCCTATCCACAAAGTCATGTGTTAAACCTCATATGCCCAAAGTTCTTACAAAATAGAAAAAAGGGTTTATTATTATTAATATAAATATTTTTATATTAAAATATTTATATTAATATTTGATCCAATATTTAATTTATGGCATCACACTAATCTCAATTTATAATGTGGAAAAGTCAAAGGGTGGATGGAGGGCACACATACATATCGGGAGTAGAATTAACGTGGAGGTTAATCATGTGAATGTGGGCTGATATATAAACACGTGGTTTTTGGTTGGGGAGACGTGTCCCTAAGTGGTGAATATCGCAGGTAAAAGTAGTGTGGATTAAACTACTCCAACCGAAGCCCGATATAATAAATGCAACCATTTATCATATAGTTTATGTGAATGCATTTCAAGAATAATTATGAAATTTCCAATAAATGAGATTCTTCCTCACGGTGAAAAGGTTTTACAGAGGTAAAATTTAAGTTTTACAAATTAAAGAGATTAATGTTTAGTTCCATGGAAATTAATTAAATGAGAAGATGCAATGGAAAGGAAGACTTTAATTCTTTATCCAAAGGTTTTACAGAAGTAAAAGAATAAGATCAAAAGTAATTTAAAAGATGGTAAACAAGACATGGTTTTCAAAACCAGTAAATGGTTTTCACAGTGAAATGGTAAATTGGAAAAAACAAGACAAAATAAATGTTTTTCACAGTGAAATGGTAAATTGGAAAAAACAAGACACAGTAAATGTTTTTCACAGTGAAATGGTAAATTGGGCAAAACAGGACATGGTTTTCAAAACCATGGGAAGCAAGCAATAAATGGTTTTTCAAAACCATGGGCATGAATTAAATTGTGGAAATTTAATTTTAAAGCATAAAAAGTATTTGGGAATTATTTTTATTCAAATATGTTATTCCCAAATATTTAAGGAAAATATGGATAAATAAAATTAGATTTGGAAAAAGCACAAGTGACATTTCAAAGAGGATGTGGCAGTTAGTTTCCGCAGTAGTTGAGACTTACAGGATGATTTCTAGATGAACCAGAATGAGTTTTAAAAATTGAAAGGAGGTTATCTTCAAGAAAAGACCCTAGAACATTAACCTTGTTCTTTTTTCACACAGGTTTCATGGATTGGGATATTCGAGGGAATCTTGGAGCCATATTTTTCTTTTATTATTTCCTTTTTGAGACATGTTTTTGTGAAACATATTCCGGCCACCTGGAGATGAATTTCGAGAAACTGAGAGAGGTTTTTCTTCAGAACGAGCTTATCTACAAAAACCTTTCTCATATTTTACACAAATATTACGGTTTGATGATTACAGGTGGCGTTTTGAAGATTATTTGTTTTCATGAAAAACAAGAGATCAGTTAATCGTGTCATGTTCTATTTGTAACTGTTTGTATTTTGGGGAAGAAGCTGAAATGTTTCGATTCAGATATTGTAATCGGTTTATAATTGAAAGGAAATTGAAATTGTATAAATGATAGAGGTTCTGAATGTATTAATGTTGGTAGAAGTGCAAGGACACCTTTTTGTTGTTTCTGAACTTTACCATAATTTTCTGGAGCTAAATTGAATACATATGCAGAAGATTTTGAAGTCTCTATGAAAATATTCTAATGACAACGATATGAGTTTTGTCTCCTTTCATTGTATGTATCCTTTGTTCTTTAATTCGATTTACATTTTCTTCTGTTTAAATTGGAGAGTTAAAGGCACATAATTCATCGTATGATGATCTCGGCTTAAGAAATTTAAACTGTGCGTGTTTCTTCTTAACTAATTCAGAATTCATTTCAATAATGCTCTGATGTAGTTATTTGTTTTCTCCTTCTTCCTACGCTTCACTTAAACTCAATTTATAGCTCTGATTCATTGCCTCATTTAGCCTTTATCCTTTAGAGATTTCTACCGGCCAGTCATTGTTTTCTTTCATTTTTTCAGAATTTCGACTCCATAGCCCTAAGTGTCCCTCCCATTCCTAGCCAAGAAATTTATAAAACCCCCCCAAACAAACCAAATCTAGTCACTGATTTCCAAAGATATATCAAGTGACATGAGAGATCCCTCTTTGATTTGAGTAGGCTAGTGCCCAACTCTAAAGTAGTTTGAAAAAATTATCTCTGTCGTTTGTCTATTCAGCCTGACAAAATTTACAGAGTGCTAACATTCTGGCGTCGTTGTCGGGGAGAGAAGGTGAAATCTTCCCTGGGAGAAACAAAAAATTTCATATCTGAGTAATTATGGTGAAGTGTATTCAGACACATAAAGGTTGTACATCATTCACCTGAAGACTCCATTTTCAAGAATCTAGAATTCAAAATTTTCATGGCGACTCCATTGTCTAAAGACTTAGTAGCATGAAGATTATATTGGCTACTCCACTCAAGCTTAAAATGAAATTCAGAGACTCCACTGGAAGATGAGATCCCTTGACATAGGTATGAAAGGACATCATGGGAGAAAACAAGTACCTAAATCTGAGTTTTTTCCAAGACATAATATGTTTTGTGATTAATTACCTTTTGTCCTTTCCTGAACATGCTAATTTTTTTTTTCTTTACCTGCTGCATTCAAATGATGATCATGAGAGTCTTGAAATTATATATCCTCCTCCTAAAGTTGTACATATATATCCTCAGTGTATCATTGATTTTGATCAAAATTTTCCATCTGAGCCATGTGATGACCATAACCAAGTTGATGAGCTTCATGAAACCAAGGCTAATATTTCACCTCTTGTACTTGATCCAACACCCTCCAAGATTCAACATAGATACAAACCCTTAAAATTACCTCAGATCCTTCATGATTTTCCTCCAAAGAACTATAAGTACCTACCCGTGTTTGATGGAGAACCTAATGCCATCACAACTGAAAAACACATCCAAGATTTTGAAAATTTTATAGATTTGTTTGAGATTGATCATGATGATGTTTGTATGAGGGCCTTCTATCAATCGTTGAAAGGGGATACCAAATAATGGTTTAAACACTTGCATCCAGATACGATTAGCTCATGGGAGGAATTGAAGAATGTATTTTTGAAGTTTTGGGGCAAGAAGAAATCTTTGGATCTACAGCTTACAGAGTTCTATGCCTTGACAAGGAAGAGAAATGAAACTATTTCTACATTCAGCAGGAAGTTTTCCATTATTTATTACAATTTGCCCAAATAAATTCAACCCACTTAATCTGCTCCCATGCTCCATTATACAACAACTCTTCATCCAGATTTGTCTTTCCTCTTGATAGAAATAAGACCTAAGTCCTTACAACAAATGTTTAATGATGCTCAGGAGATTCAACACAATATCCAAGCATGTAAATATATTCGAAATGAGAATTTAGATGCTAAAGAACATGACAATGAATATGCACATAAAACAATTGATTTGAATCTTGAGTAGAGAGTTAATAATATCATATGCCCTCTTGAAGTTTCCAATGCTAATGATTTTGAAAAATATTATATTCCACTTAATGAAAGATGAGGTGTTGATTTAGCTTCTGATCCGTCCCATGATAAGAATGGGGTTGATTGTTTTATGTATACATTTCTAGACAGTCAAGAAGATGAATTTGCAAATAAACTTGTTGAAGAGCAGGTTGATGTTCCAAGCTTTTCCTTGTTAGATTACATCACATATGTTGTTGATTTCCCTATATATGATGAATATGATGATGATTATGATGTTGAATTCCTTGAACAACCAGTTGCATGTTCTCTATTGGAAAATGTTCCTTTTCAACAGTGTAATGAGAGCAATCAACCTACATATCGTAGTTACAAAGAAGCAAGTACTGAATCAGCTGAAGGAAATTTTTTACCTTTATGATTTTCTTCATTTAAATTGTTGAAAGAAAATTATAAGATCATCATTGAAGCAAAGGAATGTGTGTTGATTCCAAATCACACTGATTCACTGAAAAAAATTGACAAGAAATTGCATAAATCTTCTCATGTGTTTGATGACCCTGTTACTTGTTATGTAGAAGGTCTTGTCAGTACAAAATCATAGCCATTGGTCGAAGACGAATCTGAAAATGAGTGTGTTCAACAATCCAAATAAATTGAAAAATGTGAAAATGACAGCAGCAAAGAAAATGAAGAAGGTTTTGAAAAAGGTGAAAGAACCTTGACATTGTGTTTTGCTTCTTTCAAATTGTTGAAAAAAAATGTTTATATTGTTTCAAATTAGAAATCCTCCAGGCATGATGTTGAATATGAAGAGAGAAGTGGACTTGCAAATGAAAACTATCTTCCATTATGTTTTTCTTCCTTTGAATTGTTGAAAGAAAATCATGAGATAACAGAGGAAGCAGGGAAGTCTGTCTGCATTCACAGTGGCACTGTTTTACATGAGAAAATTGTTATCAGTTAGGAAGACCAACAACCTTCTCATACACTTAATGACCATGTTGTTGATTACATGGAAGGTTATTTCAGTTCATATTTGCAGCTTGTGCTCAACTACCAACCTGGAAATAAAGATGATGGTCAATCAACGTCCGTGTTAGATATAGATTGCTTTCCACCAGGGGTTTTATTTCAGCTAGCACTGTCTTTTGATTCAGAAGATTGTTATTTCCAACAGTCTCGGCATATTTTTCAGCCTCTTGGTGGCAATCAACATGTTAAATCACATGAAAAAAATAATGCAATGGAAGGGTTGAAACATGATTGTTGTTTTGTGCATGTTTTAGAAGATCCATTTGCAGTTTTGTTGGAGGCAGTAAACAATCCAAATGTTTTTAATTTTTTGAGATTTGGATTTATGGATGAATTTTTGAATGAATTATCAGTAAAAAGGCTTTGGAGCAAGCAAGTGCAAATAAAACAAGCAATGGATAAAATCATGTCATGATTGCATTGGCATTATGATTTCACTTGATTGGTAGTTCATTTCAGTAGTTAGGGTAGGTAGGAGTGTGTGAATAAGTTTGTTGGTCAAGCATTTTTCAGTTTGGATTTCCAATGGTGTGTACAGTCATATTTTAGCGGTGTATTCAATGTTTAGTATCCAGTTGAGAGCAGTGTGCAGAGTTTGGTTTTCAGCAGACACTGGTGACAGGTCGGAGTAGGGTACACACACATATTTTGGGAGCATCCCAATAGATCAGGCATCGGTTCTACGAGTTCTTTTCTACCTCACTGGGAGGATAACATCCCCATTTGGAGCCTATGTTATCACATGCTAATTTTCATTTATTTTTCCCAAAGCATCTTGTCCTTGTGCTATCTTTCCACTCAAATTTTAAAACTTTTTCACCAGCTCCGTCAAAATCCCATCACCTAAATCCTTCACTCAACTGATCAACCAAAATAGTCATGTCCTCCATGAGTAAAATATTTGGCAAATATCCCAAACCTATACCTAGCCTTAATGCTTATCTAAATCCATTAGTTCCATCACTTCATTCATTTTTACCCTTATTTTCATATTCCCGTTGAAAATAAAAAAATATTCATTTTATTAAGCACCCTTATCCTATCCACAAAGTCATGTGTTAAGCCTCATATGCCCAAAGTCTATAGAAAATAGAAAAAAGGTTTATTATTATTAATATAAATATTTTTTTATTAAAATATTTATATTAATATTTGATCCAATATATAATTTATGGCATCATGTCAAATCATGGGCACTAATCTCAATTTATAATGTGGAAAAGTCAAAGGGTGGATGGAGGGAGCACATACATATCGGGCGTAGAATTAAGGTGGAGGTTAATTATGTGAAGGCGAGCTGTATAAACCGATGGTTTTTGGTTTGGGAGACGTGTCCTTACGTGGTGAATATCCGGGGTAAAATTAGTGTGGATTAAACCACTCCAGCCCAAGCCCAATATAATAAATGCAACCATTTATCATATAGTTTATGTGTGACATATAGGAATGCATTTCAATAATAATTGTGGAATTTCCAATAAATGAGATTCTTCCTCACGGTGAAAAGGTTTTACAGAGGTAAAATTTAAGTTTTAAAAATTAAAGAGATTAATGTTTAGTTCCATGGAAATTAATTAAATGGGGAAGATGCACATGAAAGGAAAACTTGGATAATTCTTTATCCAAAGGTTTTACAGAAGTAAAAGAAGAATATCAAAAGTATTTTACCAAAGATGGTAAACAAGACATGGTTTTCAAAACCATGGGAAACAAACCAGTAAATGGTTTTCACAGTGAAATGGTAAATTGGACAAAACAAGACACAATAAATGTTTTTCACAGTGAAATGGTAAATTGGAAAAAACAAGACACAATGAATGTTTTTCACAGTGAAATGGTAAATTGGGAAATACAAGACATGGTTTTCAAAACCATGGGAAGCAAGCAATAAATGGTTTTTCAAAACCATGGGCATGGATTGTCTCATAGGTAAGAGAACCTACAACATTTTATGGTCAAAATGATTTGGAAGATTTTTTAAGAAACTTTGAGCTAGATGTTCTGGAAAATCAAAGGTTACTAGTTTTAGACATTGCATTGAAAGCAACACTTGCATGTTGATGTGGTAATCACAAAAACAAGATCAATAATTGGTATCAATGCAAGAGATTATCGTGCATTAGATTTGGCATAGAACATGAGAATAAGTATGTGGAGAAGTATGATAGAATAGGACAACCTAGAGAACATATAGACATATGTATAACCCAATGGAGACCGGTACCACCATAGGAATGGCCACATCACTTCATTCATACATTAGAAGGCATTCCAAGGAATTCATATATAGAACTAGAATTGCGCATAGAAACTGCAAATTGGGAGGATATGCATCATAACTTTATCATTACATTTGCATTTGAACATGAGTGTCTAGATATAGATACAACATTGAAGTTGGTAAAATAACATATATTTGAATAACTTGAAGTTGAAATTGTAACAGCCTATCAGAATTAAAATCTATAGAAATTCAGACAGTTGCTAAATTGTTACCACGTCGCAGAAGATGATCCAAAATAAGAAAACCCGTGCGATATTTAGATAACAAAAGATGAAGGGGAAAGAGAAGTAGAAGTTCCACAGTTACAGTCAGGAGAATTTGTTGCACCAATGAAGATAAATAAATTCAATATTGGAATAGAGGAGAATCTGAAGATTGCAAGTATTGGTGATTATTGGGATAACCAGATAGTGGAAATAATAATAGAGTTATTCCGCGAGTATAGTGATTTATTTCCAATAACATTTTCAGAGATGAAAGGGGTAGAAGGAGAACTTGGAGAAATAACGATTCCTCTAAGACTATATTCTTGACCAATAAGACATATACCTGAATCCAGTATATAAATAGAAAGTGAAGTTAGAGATCGATAAAATGTTAGAGGTTGGTGTCATGGAACCTGTGGAATAATTTGAATGGAGTATCCCTATGGTAGTTCAGGAGAAGAAACAAGGGGGAATAAGGATCTCTATAGACTTGAGGAAGTTGAATGATGCATATCTGTATAATCCATTCCCTACTCCATTTACAAATGAACTGTTGGATAATGTAGGAGGACAAGAAGCATACTCATTTATTGATGGATTTTCAGGGTATCACCAGATCAGGATAACACCGAAGGATCATTAATATAAGACAGAATTTTCCATAGAATGGGGGTCATATCAGTACACAATGATGCCTTTTGGATTGAAGAATGTCCCCACTATTTTTTCAAGAGTAGTGGTAGCTACATTTAATGATTTTATACATAAATTTTTGGAAGCTTATTTGGATGATTGAACAATATTTAGATTATTGAAGGATCATGTTGAAGTGTTAAGATTGATGCTAGATAGGTGTAGATAGTGTCATATTCAATTAATCATTAACAAATGTATATTCAACGCACCATTTGGAATTTTGTTAGGGCATGTGGTGTGTAAACATGGTCTGTTGGTTGATCCTGCGAAGATTGTTGTCATTATTAACTTACCACCACCTAAGTCATTGCGCTAGTTAAAAAATACACTTGGTCATACAGGTTACTATAGAAATTTCATAAGGGGATATGCACATATTACTATGCCCATGGATACATTATTAAAGAAGGATACTAAGTTTCAGTGGAATGATGAGTGCCAACAAAGTTTGGACATCTTGAAGGAGAAAATGGTGACAACACCAATTCTAGTATTTCTAGATTGGTCAAAAGAGTTCCATGTTCATGTGGATGCATCTTCAATAACACTTGGAGTAATACTAACTCAACCAGGACAAGGTGATACAGATCACCCAATAACATTTGCAAGAAAAATCTCTCATATTAAGAATAGAATTACAGCACAACAAAAGGGGAAGGTTTGGCTATGGTGTATGCATTACAAAAGTTCAAACATTATTTGTTAGGTAAAAATTTTAATATGTTTACAGATCACTCTACTCTTAGATATTTGGTCGACAAACCAACATTGGGGGGATGCATATGTAGATGTTTTTTTTTATTTAAGGAGTTTGATTTTGAAGTAGTTGTGAAGCCTGGAATATTGAATGCATGACCAGATCATTTGTCTAGGATTTCT
Organism: Picea glauca; assembly: GCA_000966675.3. Classification (NCBI taxonomy): domain Eukaryota; kingdom Viridiplantae; phylum Streptophyta; class Pinopsida; order Pinales; family Pinaceae; genus Picea; species Picea glauca. The sequence continues at coordinate 394,078 of JZKD02S2308455.1, read as the reverse complement.
AATGGAGAGCAACCAAGAATTTTGGAAGACAATTTTCTTGATGCACAACTCTTTCCAATATAGATTGTTGATGAATATTTTGCTGACATTATTGAATTTTTAAGTACAGGATTTTCCCCAAAGGAATATAATACTGCGCAGAAGAAGAATTTGGTGGTTAGAGATGAAGAGTACCAATTGATTGCAGGTCACTTGTATAAACTAGGTGTAGAAAATATTATAAGGAGATGTATCATGGAGCATGAATGTTCTATCATTTTAGCAGAAGAACATGAAGGAATACTTGGAGGACACTATGCAGGGAAGGCTACTGCACATAAGATATTAAGTGCAAGACTTTGGTGGCCAACAGTTTCAAAAGATGCAAAGGAGTATTGTTAGAATTGTGATGTGTGTCAAAGGGTAGGAAAGCCATCCGGGAGGGATGAGATGCCACTTAAACCTTAGGTAACTCTCAAAGTGTTTGAAAAATGGGCAGTAGATTTCGTAGGACCAATCAATCTACCAGCTAGAAGATCAGGAGAAATGTATATAATTACAACAACACAATATTTAACCAGATGGGTTGAAGTAGTAGTAGTGAAGGATTGCAACGCAGAGACTGCAACACACTTCTTATTTGAAAAAGTAGTCACAAGGTTTGGATATCCTAGAGTTCTAATGAGTGATCAGGGGACTCATTTTATCAATAGTACCATCCAGGAAATGACTAAAGAATTTTAGATACACCATCAGAAGAGCACAGCACACCATCCTCAAGCTAATGGAACTATGGAAGAATTTAACAAGATATTGGAGAATGCCTTAACCAAGATTTGTAATGTAAACATGGATGATTGGGATTTGAAGATACCAGTAGTACTATGGGATTATAGAACTACATGCAAGAAACTTACAGGGAAGACACCTTTCAGATTGGCGTATGGACAAGAAGTAGTAGTTCCTCTGGAATATTTGATACCAAGTTTGTGCATTGCAGCTATTACCAACATGATAGAAAGAGGCATAGTATAGGAAATATTGGTTAAACTCATGGAATTAGAGGAAGACATGATTATAGTTGGTTTCCATCAGAAAGTACAGAAATAAAAGGACAAAGATTGGCATGATAGGCACATTGAAAAGAAGAAATTCAAGGAATGATATTTGGTTCTCCTCTATGACAATAAATATTTACACCACACAGGGAAATTCAGGATGCATTGGCTAGGGCCTTTTGAGATAAAGTATGCCACATATGGAGGTGTTTTGTAGCTGTAGGATTTAGAAGGCAAGGAGATTCAAGGATTGGTGAATGGTAGTCAACTGAAAATATATAGGTATAGTTGACCCAGTAAGCCTCAATAGTTGTAGCGTAGACAATTAGATTTCTACATAGTGTATATAGTAGGATTAAAAGTGAGAAAAATACAAAAAGAAGTAATGGATGGATAAGTGGTAGATAGACAATTGGATGATACAGCGAGAAAAAATATCTAGTAAATGGTATTACAAAACCTGAAGATATTGAGCAACAAAAAAATATGAACGCATTGCGAAGGGACGAAGAGCGACTAGAAAAAGGAAAATTTGTGAATGAAAAAGTGGGGTGTGAGATAATTTATGACATAAGGTATAAAAGAAAGAAACTTGTAAGGAAATACTCATTGTGACTTGGAGCAGATGAGATCTAAGTAGAAAAAAATTAGAGCAAATAGGTGATTTCAAAGAGCTCAGTGAATATTCAGAGCAGTAATTCCATGATTTTTTAATATGGTGTCACCGAAGGTTGTAGCTCCTAGCAGAGTCACAAGGAAGACACAAATCACCACAAGATCTCTGCAGGAGAAAGCAACTGTAGAAGTAGAAAAGCCTATCCAGCCAGAGGGAGTCATCCACGTGGATGCAATCCCATCACCTGTCATTGAACTAGTTAGTCCAACAGTTGTCGAAGAATAGGAACCAATAACTAAGCAAATGGATGTTGATCCAAGGGTCGAAGAAAAAAAATTTAATGATGACAAAATCCTACACATCATCTAGGGTTGGGAGCACCGCAGAAGTTGAATGAGGAAGACGACAAGAGAAAAAAATTATATGAGCCTAGGGCATAAGCCAAAGAAACGCAACAACCTATCGCAGAGCCAACACAACAATCAGAAGATCAAGTATAGGTGGAGGATGTCATAGGTCAACAAAATTATGATGCAGAGAAATAAGAGGATGTGCACTAAGAGGCGGAGCCATCGACATCAACAAATAAGAAAAATGGAAAAAAACCAGTGTAGAGATCACCACACAAACAAACATAAGTTACACTAATACTACCACGCATACCCAAAGGATTCACAATCCTTCCTAGTATATTAGGATGTGTAGAGAAATTGAAATACATGGACGGTGACATTACATATCATGACAAGTTCCCTCAATTTGTGAGACAATTTATATGGAGAGAAAGGGAACATGTACATCAAGAGTTCCAATTTTAGAGCCAAAGAAGTGGATTGTAGGGTTGTACAATATAGGGATAATGAACCTATTAGAAATTCCACATTTTGGAAGAGGCAAGGATGTAAACAACTACATAAAACAATTACTAGCCTTGGTGAATGGAGGTATGATGTGGATGGAAAGACCATTGTCAATAGATGTATATTTTATTACAGAAATAACTGGTTTAATAATAGATGGAGAGAAGACGAAACAATATTTGGATGATAAGACTAAGGAGAAGGATCTTGCAGAAGAGATGAAGAAGAAGTATAACACTGCAAGGGATCAAGGGGGTTGATAATTAATAGGATAAAAAAACATGTGACAATATTGGCAACTAAGTTGATGGCATGTAAATTTTTGAGGAAGTGTAGTAAGGAAGAAGCACCAACATGAGTCATAGGAGCAGTCCCACAGTGTGCGAAGGGGAGCCTAATTAGTTGGGCTCCATACTTACTGAACTTGTTTTTCGATGACTACAAGGATGCAAACAATTTGGGAACATATTTCCACTATTCATGGTTGATAATACTCATATCCTTGGTGGGTTAGGGAAACCCTAAATACAATGGTTTTTTCAAAAGGTTAGGAAAGTGCCACGCAACACAATACACATATTTGTGGCACAGTTCAGATGCAAAAACAAGGAAAGATAATTCTTGTATCTTTTCTATGTATTTGGATGAGATGCAAAAAAAGGTGGTTGAGACATGGAGGATACCACCAGAAGTGGTGGAAGAACATAAAAATATAGCTCACTTTTAGGTTTCAAGGCACAATATGTGGATCTAGGCCAAGAGGGATCCCAAGAAGAACTGGTTGCAGATGAGGTACTGTGTGACAATAGAGGATGTCCAATGGGCCATGAAAGACTGGCCTTAATAATGGAGGTACCATTAGCCTCCAAGAGGGTACAAAAAGGGAAGAAGCCAGTAACATATGGCCCATCATAGAAATCAAATAGTCTAGCATTAAATACAAGGAAGGTTTCAGAACACACCAAGGATACTGGATGGATCATGCCAGTGAGAAAACATTGAAAAAAGAACATTCCAAAGCCCTCAACATAGGAGAAGGACTGTGCAGGAGTAAGAAATGGAGAAGCACAAAAGGTTAAGAATGTTCCTACGCATGAGGAACTAGGAGGAGGAGATGTACCAGACATAGAAGTACCAACAAATACAATGAAGACAGACACTTTGTCGATGAAGAGGATAGTGGTACAATAACTAGGCCATAGAAATAAGATGAAGGCTCACAAGAGCGTCCCTGATCATACTTTGACAGAAGACGATGCAAACTTAGTCATCGAGAAGGTGCATAACCACGCAACAAAGGCGTGGTATGATGCTGAAAAATAGCAAGAGGAGATCATTAAGAAGATGACATACGTTAAGGACACATTGAAACAACTATAATTGACTACAACACAATAGAAGAAACATGCACAACCACAACAAACTACTCAGGAAATGACAGTTAAAATGCATGAGATGGTCCAGATTATAGTGTCTAGGAGTGAAATTTTTTCTATCACTCAAGACATGTTGCAGATGGATGAGGAGACAACGCAAAAAAAATTGAAGGACATAGACCACTTGGACTTGGCACTATCCAAGTTCCCAATCAAATTTTTGTATAAAATACAAGTCAATGTTGCACAAGAGATTCAATCAAGGGCCTGCGTAGATGCGACGAATTTACAAGTGGCTAAGGAATTAAGGGACACACGGAAGATGACACTAAATCAGGTGAAATTTGAGAGGTAACAAGAAAAGGAGTGTACTGATAGAATAGAGAAGCTCCTTGAAGAAGTATTCAAGAAAATTCCTAACAATGCAGAAGAAGGAGAGAACTTACAAACATAAGAGAAGATTGGGAAAATAATGCAGACAATGGAGAACTATAGAAGCCATATCAAAGACTTGATGGAAATCCTACAACCAAGCACTCAACCAGAAGTCAAATCACAAAGGGTGTAGGAGGAAACAAACCATATGGAGAGTATTGCGTAGAGAATTCAGGGAATCACAGAGTTATACGAAAGAAGCGCATAATTATGGATGAGCCTATAGGAGGATGACAAACAATAGGAGTTAGACAAGAAGGAAGAAGGTGTAAACATTGCAGTGCAGGAACTCAAACAAACGCAAAAAAAATGAACATATCAGACAAGATAAAGAGTGTGCAGGAGTTGAAACGATTGCAGGTAGAATTGAAAAGTATACAAGAAGAGAGGCATTCGAGGCAGGCTCAACTGGAGCCACTGCAAGAGAGAGCAGAAAAAATGTCAACATATATTGATGCAACCAAGGGGAATATTGAAAACATCATCTTGGAGACTCAATATTGGTTGAAGGAACATATCATTGTGAAGAATGTGGAGTTTGTAGAAGAGAAGAGCACACAGGTAAAATCTCATGTTGAAGACATTGCAGGAAAATTCCAGAAGTTGGAGAAATCGGTGCATAATAGTGGAAAGCATCAATGTAAATATTGACGAGACAAGTGTAAGAAATCCCAAAGAAGAAATTAAAGACTTGGCAGAACAGGAAGGAGAAGAGAATTTCAAAGAAGAAGCAGAAGAAGCAAAAATGAAAGAAGAAGAAGAGAAACCATAAGTAGAGGAAGAGGAAGATGACCATGAAGAGAAACATCAAAAGAGATTAGAGGATTACATACAGGGGGACCATTTGCAAGGATAAGTGACACTTTTCCATTGATGTCAAAGGGGGATATAAAAACAAAGGCATGGAAACAAAGATAAGAGGCATGAAGACAGGAGGAGCCAACATGAGCATGAGTGTTTTCCAAGTCAAAGTGTTGTCATCGATGCCAAAGGTGGATATTGTTGAAAGATTATTTGTTGAAATATTGGTTGTTATTGAATTGTTGAAGGATCAATTGTCATTAATGTCAACCCTTGAATAGCAAGTTAACAAGTTGCATGTAAGTTTCATGTCATTAAAAATACATTATGAGTTGGTCCTTTCATATAACATCCATGTCATTAACAAGACATTATGAGTTGGCCCTAAATTAGGAAAAAGATAAATTCTCGAAAACCCCCCCAGCTAATTTCATAAAATTCTAGAATGAATCTAAAACTGACCAATAACTAAGAGCTAACTAGAGTGACACTATTCATCAAATCACTTTTCTAATTACATGCATAAACAGAGAGATAACTGATACTTAAAAATAAAATAAAAAACCCACAAAAATAATAAAACTCGAATTCGAGGCATCATATGAAAGAATTTGGCTCCCAAAAAGTGTTGAAACAGATTCCAATCTGACTCTTTGAGATGCAACTCCCTGTAAAATTTCATCCCAATCAGATAACTGAGTGAAAAGTTATGATTCTAAAAATTCCCTGCATTTTTTATGAGATCCTCATTGGAAACACATATACAAAGAAGAGTCAATTGAATAATTTTTGTGTGAATATAGATAGACATATATGAGGTAGTGAGACAAAGGAAGAAAAATTCAGCGAAGGGATAAGTTTACAGGAGATGAGTGTACATAATAAAATTTACTGCAAAAGTGTGTCTGAGGTAATCCATGAGTTGCAAAAGGGAAAAGCGCAGGAATATGCAAGCATGCACTGTATAGGTCGTGGATCTGTGAAGAAGACAAGCAAAAGATCAGATATCTAATCCACCAGGTCATCTATATATTGAAGGTATGTCTTCCTTTGTATGTTAGGGTGTGTATTCTGAAGAAATCAGGTACATATATGTCTTAGTGATTCATAATCATTTGATTTGGAGAACCCTCTTCTGGGTCTCGATATGAGGTATGTGTGGTTGCAGTCTTGATGAGATACTGGTATCAATAGCAACAACATAAATATTAGAAACAACAAAAACAACATATTATCAGTTACACTGACAGTGGTATTGATATATTGGTCTATATTTATATTTCAGGGTGATTGGATGGGGCAAGGAAAGGGGGTTGTAGCCTCCTTTCGGTTGGAGCTAGTAAATCAGGGAGTTGGAACTTCCTCCAGGTTGCAGCCTGTAAATAGGGGTTTGGAGCCTCCTTCTAGTTATAATTGGAGAAATAGGAAGTTGGTTCTTCCAATGAATGAAATCTTTGATAAATGTGAAAAGCATTATGTGGTTTTCTCTTGTATTGGGTTTCCACATAAAATTCTGGTGTATTGTGCTTATGTGATGTTTATGCATTGAATTATGGCGTTGATGCTATATTGAATGCCAATGATAAAATATTGAGCATTATTGGAGGTTTTGTATTGTGTTTAAAAGTAATTACCGTGCTCATACTAATTCATCCCCCCTCTCAGTGTTCCAATAGTCGGTATCAAAGAAGGTCCTTCAAGAAGTAATCTAACCACTGAAAGGAAATCATTGAATACACTAAGATTGGAGCACTAGTATTTGATGGTTAGAACTATACCTTCTTTAATAAAAGGATGAAAATATTTTTACAGGAACATGGATTTGATATTTGGCAATCAGAAGTAGATGGGGATGCAACACCAGCCACTCCCCCAACTGGCATATATGGAAAGAAACTCAGCGAAAACAACTCAAAGGCTAAGGTACCATTCTGAGCAGTCTAGTTGATTCATAATTTGTCAAGGTTATGCATTGTGATAGTGGAAAGAATAATTGGGATAAAATACAAAATATTTATGAAGGAGATGCCAAAGTTAAGGGAGATAAGCTTCAAATATTCAAAGCTAAGTTTGAACAATTGAAGATGAAGAAAGATGAAGAAATTGCAACCTACCTTCTGTGAGATGATGAAATAGTTAACACTATTAACATATTGGGAATAGAATTTGATGAATCAATGGTTGTTCAAAAGGTATTGAGGTCTCTTCCTATGAAATTTGATCCTAAAATATCAACCCTAGAAAATAGAGAATATCTCGGTACATTGAGCATGAACGAGCTACATGGAAATTTACATCCTATGAAATGAAAATAGAACAGGAGAAATCAATCATGAATGAAGCAACTTTCAAGGCATCCAAGAAGAAAAATAAAAGGAACAATAAAAATTCAAAACTAGGATGTAGTTGTAGTGATGATTAAGACAAAGATGAAGACATGGCTAACTTTGTAAGGAAATTAAAGAAAGGAACCGACAAGTATAAATGTATGATTCCATTGAAATGTTTTAATTGTGGTGGTATTGATCATTTTTCTTCTAAATTACCTCATAACAATAAAGATGGTGACAAAGAAGAAGTTTTTAAAAAGGAAAAGAAATATCAAAAGGGAAATAAGAGAAGAAACAAAAGTAAATTATTCAAGAAAATTTTCTACTCAAAGGAGGACAGTTCCTCGTCAGAGGAGGAGGATACTGATAGTGACAATGATTTAGAAAGAGTACTATTCATGACAGTAGAAGATGATGAAAAATATTTTGAATAAGAAGGAAAAGTTGATCTTAGAGCAGAGTAATCATTGCATTATAATAACTTAGGAAAGAAAGAATTAAAAACAAGTCACTCAAGGCAGAGTTAAAAATGAAAGAGGGATATCATAATTCCATCTCTGAAGAAATTGAGTAGGTGATCACGAGTATACAAATTCAAATAGAAGAATATAGAAGAATTGAGGAAATACTTACAAGAAGAAGAAATAGTCTTTTTAAGGAAAGATCTTCAAAAGAAATATATGCAGTAGAAGAGCACCAAAATATTGGATCAAATCATCTATAGTCAAATACCATCCAATGAAATATTAGGACTAGGATATAGTCAAGTACATAATTATAAATGTTTGAGCTCCAAGATAAGAGAAAAGGAAGCATACCAAAGAATCTATGAAAATATTATCAGATATTTTGTCAATAAGGAAGAATACACACCCCCAAATAATAACATTCCATAAATAAAGTAGACTCAAGAAGACGAATTTAGAAGCAGTGCATCACAAATAATATCATCTACTCCCAAGTATCAAAGGTTAATTTATGGTCATTGTTTTAATTATGTTAATTTTGGACATAAAGTTGTAATCTGCCGATCCTATGCCAAGAACCGAAGAAACTATGCATGGTACTTAAATAATAGTTATTCCATAAAATATTATGAATCATACAACAAACACCAAAACATATTTGGATCATTGAGAAATGAAGTATAATGCTACAAATGGAATTTTTTTGGACACATAGCGAAGAATTGCAGATTGACTATTCCACCCAGGGAACCAAAGAAGAACATTAATAGTCATATATCAGAACGACAAGTGATATGGAAAAGAAATCATAGTCAATGCTTTCTTTCTCTACAAGACCAACATAGAAAAAGTGATTGGTATGTTGATAATGGTTGTTCAAAGAATATGACAAGTGACAAGAATAGGTTTCTGAATCTGGAGAAAGAAAGAGATGGATTAGTTTCATTTGGCAATAATCATTCAACTAAAATTCTAGATAGAGGGACAATTAAGATTGGAAGAAAAGATTCCATGGTGGAAAATGTTCTACTGGTCAAAGATATGAAACAAAATCTATTGAGTGTAAGTCAAATGTGTGATAAAGGACACACATTCAGTTCGACTCAGAGAAATGTGAAATTAGGAAAGAAGGATCAGGAAAGTTAATGGCGATAGTGATAAGAACTCCGAAAAACATATATGTTTTGAATGAAATTGGAAAAGAAAGTTGTTTCTTAGAAAATAAAAATGAAATTTGGCTCCAACACAAAATAATAGGTCACATGAACTTTGACAATCTTGTCAAAATCAACAGAAAGGAAACAATAAAATAAATTCCCAAAATTTCAAATCCAACAAATACTCTATGTAAGCATTGTCTACAGGGAAAACAGGCTAGGACCAAGTTCAAATCAAAGGAGTACTTAACGACAAAATCATTGAATATTGTACATATCAATCTATGTGGAGAAACGAGAACAACGAGATTAAATGGTGAACAATAATTCATGTTACTGATTGATGACTACATAAGAATGACTGCAATTTGCTTTCTCAAGAAGAAGTTAGAGGCATTCAAACACTTGAAGATATACAAAGAGATGGTTGAAACAAAGACATACTTGAAAATCAAATGTTTGGGATCAGACAATGGTGGAGAGTTTACATCGAAATAATTCATGGATTTTTATGGCGAACATGGAATAAAAATGAAATTCGCAGCAGTGAGAACACCTTAGCAAAACATAGTCTCTAAAAGAAAGAACAATACAGTATAAGAAATGGCTAGAACCATGTTGAAATATTCCAAGTTGATTGACATCTTTTGGACACATGAAATACATACATCAGTTCATATCCTGAACGAAAGAATGCTCATAAGTGATACCGATAAGACTCCCTACAAGCCATGGAAAGGAAGATCGGAAAATTTGAAACATTTTAGATTATTTTGAAGCAAGTTCCATATTAAAGATAAGATGGAAGGATTGGAAAATTTTACTCCTGAGTTGACAAAGGCATATTTTTTGGGTACTCAAGCAAGAGAAAGGCATAAAAATGTTTCAATCTGAGACTCAATAGAATAGCGGAAAGAATCAATGTACAGATTGATGAGACAAGTGTATGAAATCCCAAAGAAGAAAGAAAAGACTCGACCGAGTAGGAAGGAGAAGAGGAATTGAAAGAAGAAGTAGAATAAGTGGAAGTGGAAGAAGAGGAAGAGCCACCAAAAATAGAGCAAGAGGAAGATGATTGGAAAAATCTTCATATATCTCCCAAAACGCTTAGATAATGAGTGCAGAAAAATAATTCATCAGAATAGATCATTGGGAATAAAATTGCAGTAGTTGAAACCTGAAGAAAATTATGCTCACTAGAAAAAATACATCTAGCATTGTTGTCCACAGTTGAACCCAACAGTTTTGAAGAATCCAAGAATGATGAACACTGGATCAAAGCTATGGAATAAGAACGGGATCAGATAGAGAAGAATTAAACATGGGAACTTGTTCCAAGGCCTAAGAATAAGAACATGATTGGCACAAAAGGGGTATTCAGAGACAATCTAGATGAGGATGGATAGGTAACCAAGAATAAATAAAGGTTAGTATGCAAGGGATATGCTCAGGTTGAAGGAATAGAGTTTAAGAAATGTTTTCCCTAGTTTCCAGAATGGAAGATGTTAGATTGATCTTGGCTTATGCATGTTCTAAGAAAATCAAAGTATATTAGATGGATGTATAATCATCCTTCCTAAATAGAGAACAAGAAGAAGAAGTATACATTGAACACCCATAAGGGATTCTACTGTCAGAAAATAAAGATTTTGTTTGTCGATTGAAGAAGGCACTGTATGGACTAAAAGAAGCCCCCATCGCATGGTATTCAATATTGGACAAGTATTTACAACATCAAAGGTTTAGGAAAGGAAATGAAAACAATGATCTCTACATTGAGGTAAATAAAGATAGTATATTGATAATTGGATTTTATGTTGATGACATTATTTTTGGAAGTGATGATAATAGGATGAGTCAAAAATTTGCTAAAAACATGAAAAATAAATTCGAAATGTTAGTACTTGGTGAGTTGTGTTTTTTTTGGGACTCTGCATCTGTCAGTGAGATAAAGGTATTTTCATATCCCAGACCAACTATATAAAATAAATGCTAATGAATTTTGGAATGGAAGATTGCAAGCCCGTAAGTACTCCCATTCAGACTAGTTGCAAATTTAAGAAAAAATGACAAATCCAAGGATGCATATCAGAGAATCTATAGATCGATGATTGGTAGTTTACCATTTATGACAACATCGAGACCAGATGTGATGCAAGAATTTGGACAGGTTGCAAGATTTCAAGCGACACCGAAGGAAACACATGTTATGGCAGTAAGGAGAATATTCATATATCTCAAAGCAACAAAAGACTATGGATTACGATATCCAAAAGTGAATGATCTATCTCTAGTTGCATACATAGATGCAAATTGGACAAGAAGTTTTGATGATAGAAGAAGTACAAGTGGAGCAACCTTCTACTTCGGTGATTGTTTGTTATCCTGGTTGAGCAAGAAACAACCTTTAGTATCGTTTCCCACAACAAAATCAAAGTATATTGTAGCAACAACATGTTGTACACCGATTCTCTGGATGAAGAAAACTTTGCAGGAGATACAGGTGGAATATGATGAGCCTAATATGATATTTTGTGATAACACCAATGCTATAAGTATATCTAAGAATGCAATGATGCATTCCAAGATGAAACACATTCCGATCAAGTTTCACTTTCTATAGGAAAAAGTTACAGAGAAGAACATCAAGGTAGAGTATATTGGGACAAAATAATAGATTTCAGATATCTTCACCAAACCTCTTCCGAGGGAGACTTTTGAGTATTTTCGACAGAAAATAGGAGTAGTTTTAGCCCCACAATGATCTACATGGAAATTGACAAAGTATGAAAGGGGGAGAGCAGTAGTAATCATGAAAGAATTGAATGATTTATATTGGATATTTACACGAGGAAGCACCATAAAGAGAAACATCAATAGAGATTAGAGGCTTACAGACAGGGGCAACATCCCCAAGAAGAATTCATGCTTTTCCATTGATGTCAAAGGGGGAGACAAAAATAGAGGCATGAAAATGAAGAGAAGAGGGATGAAGACAGGGGGAACCAACGTGAGAATGAGTGTTTTCCATGTCTAAGTGTTGTGTCTAATTGTTTCCATCAATGCCAAAGGTGGATATTATTGAAAGATTAGTTGTTGAAATATCGTTTGTCATTGAATTGTTGAAGGATTGGTTTTCACTGATGTCAACCCTTGAACATGAATTTAAGAATTTATATGTGAAGTTAACAAGTTGTATGTGAATTTAAAAAGTTGCATGTCAGTTGCATGTCATTAACAAGACATTATGATTTGGCCCTAAATTAGGAAAATAGTAAATTTTCGAAAAAAAAAACTAATTTTAGAAAATTCTCAGATGAATCTAAAACTGAACAAAAACTAAGAGCTAACTAGGGTGAAACTATTCTTCAACTCGATTTTCTGATTACATGCATAAACAAAGAGATAACTGATAATTAAAAATAAAAAATAAAAAAAACTCGCAAAAACACTAAAACTCAAGTTTGAGGCATCAAATGAACAAATTTGCTCCCAAAACGTGTGGAAATAGATTCCAATTTGACTCTTCGAGATGCAACTCCCTGTAAAAATTCATCCCAATCAGACAATTGAGTCAAACATTATGACTCTTAGAAATCCCTTCATTTTTTAATGAGATCCTCATTGGAAACACATATATACAGAGAACATTCAATTGAATATTTTTTATGTGAATATAGATCGGCATATCTGAGGTAGTGAGTCAAAGGTAGTGAATTTCAGCGAAGGGATAAGTTTAAGGGACTCAAGTGTATGGAAGAAAAGTTATTGCAACAATGTCCTTTTGATAATCTGTGATTTGCATAAGGGAAAAGCGTGACCATCCACGAGCAGATAGTATACAGGTCACAGATTTGTGAAGAAAACAAGAAGAATATCATGGATCTAATCCACCAAGTCAGATATAGATTGAAGGTATGTCTTCATGTGTATGTTAGGGTGTGTATTCTCAAGAAATCAGGTACATATATGTCTTAGTGATTTATAATATTTTGATTTGGAAAATGTTCTTGTGCATCTTGGTATGAGGTATGTGTGGTTTAGTATTAATGAGATATCAGTATCAATAGAATCAACCAAAATATTAGAAAAAACAACAACAACATGTTATCAGTTACAATGACAGTGGTAGTGACACTTTGGTAAACATTTGTATTTCAGGGCAGTTGGATGGGGCAAGGAAAGGGGGTTATATACTCCTTCTGGTATGATCCGGTAAATCAAGTAGTTGGAGCTTCCTTCAGGTTGAAACATGTAAATAGGGGACTGGAGGATCCTTCCAGTTGTAGCTGGATAAATATGAAGTTGGTTCTTCTAATGAATATACTCGGTGACAAATAAGAAAATCATTATGTGGTTTTCTCTTGTATTAGGTTTCCACGTAAAATTTTGGTGTGTTGTGTTTATGTGATGTTTATGCATTGAATTATGGTGTTGATGATATATTTAATGTTAATGATAAACTATTGAACATTATTGGAGGTTTTATATTGTGGTCAAAAGTAATTATTGTTCTCATATTGATTCACTGCCAACTCTCAGTATTCCAACAATTGGTATCATAGCAGGTCCTACAAGAAGTAGTATAACCACTAGAAGGAGATCATGGAATATGATAAGATTGGAGCACCAGTGTATGAAAGTCATAATTATACCTTCTAGAGTAAAAGGATGAAAACCTTTTTACAGGTATAGGTATTTTATGTCCGACAATCAGTAGTATATGGGTATACCACACCAACCACTCCCCAAATTGAATGATATGGAAAGAAAATCAATGAAAACAACTCAAAGGATAAAATTACCATTCCGAGCATTCTATTTGATTCAGTATTTGTCAATGTTATGCATTGTGATAGTGCAAAGGATCTTTGGGATAAACTCCAAAATATTTATGAAGGAGATGACAAAGTTAAGGGAGTTCAACTTCAAATATTCCGACATAAGTTTGAACAATTGAAGATGAAGGAAGATGAAGACATTGCATCCTACCTTCTGTGATGTGAGGGAATAGTTAACAGTACTAAGGGATTGGGAGCATAAGTTTATGAATCAATGGTTGTTCAAAAGGTGTTTAGGTCTCCTCCTATGAGATTTGATCCTAAAATATCAGCCTTAGAAGAAAGAGTAGATCTCAATACATTGAGCATGGACGAACTACATGGAATATTTATAGCCTATGAAATGAGAACATAACATGAGAACACGTTCATGAAGGAAGAAACTTTCAATGCATCAAAGAAGACAAATAAGAAGAACAATCAAAATTCAAAATCAAGTTGCAGTTGTAGTGATGATTTAGACGAAGATGAAGAGATGGATAACTTCGTAAGGAAATTAAAGAAAGGAACCAGAAAGTATAAAGGTATGTTTCCATTGAAATGTTTTAATTGTGGTGGTATTGGTCATTTTGCTTCTAAATTTCCTCATAAGAATAAATATAGTGATGAAGAAGAAGCTTCTAAAAGGGAAAAGAAATATCAAAATGGAAACAAGAGAAGAAACAAAAGGAAATTCTTCAATAAAATTTTATACTTACAGGAGGACAATTCCTCATTAGAGAAGGAAGATAATGATAGTGACAGTGATTCAGAAAGAGTACTCTTCATGGTAGTAGAAGATGATGAAGAAGATTCTAAATAAGAAGGCGAAGTCAATCTCAGAGCAGATCTAATCAGTGCATTAGAATAACTTAGGAAAGAAAGAAAGAAAAACAAGTCACTCAAGGAAGAGTTAAAAATTAAAGAGGGATCTTAGAATTCCAACTCTGAAGAAATTGAGCAGATGATCATGAGTATGAAAATTCAAATAGAAGAAGACAAAATAATTGAATAAATACTTAGAATTCAGTTAGAAGAAAAGGAGAAAATGATTGGAATATTGGAAGAAGAAATAGTCTCTTTAAGGAAATATCTTAAGAAGAAAGATATGCAGTAAAAGAGATCCAAAATATTGGATCAAATCATCAGTAGTCAAAGACTATCCAATGAAATATCAGGACTAGGATACATTCAAGTACAAAATGAGAATGGATTGAGCTTCAAGACAACAAAACATGAAGCAAAACAAAGAATCTATGCAAATATTGTCAGAGATTCTGTCAAGAAGGAAGAATGCAAGCCCCCAAAGAAGAAAATTAAAGAAATAAACAAGACTCGAGAAGACGAATTCAGAAGGAGTGCATCACAAAGAATATCATCTACTCCTAGGTAGAAACTTTCAAGGCATCCAATAACAAAAAGAAGAAGAAAAATCAAAATTCAAAATCAAGTTGCAGTTGTAGTGATGATTTAGATGAAGATGAGGAGATGGCTAACTTCATAATGAAATTAAAGAAAATAACCGAAAAGTGTAAAGGTGTGCTTCAATTGAAATGTTTTAATTGTGGTGGTATGGGTCATTTTTCTTCTAAATTTCCTCGTAAGAATAAATATAGTGATAAAGAAGAATCTTGTAAAAGGGAAAACAAATATCAAAATGGAAAAAATAAAATAAACTAAAGGAAATTCTTCAAGAAACATTTCTACTCAAAGGAGGATAGTTCCTCGTCAGAGGAGGAGGATAATGATAGTGAAAGTGATTAAGAAAGAGTACTCTTCATGGAAGTAGAATATGATGAAGAAGATTTTGAAGAAAAAGGTGAAGTAGATCTCAGAGGATAGATAATCATTTCATTAGAAGAACTTAGGAAAGAAAGAAAGAAATACAAGTCATTCAAGCCAGAGTTAAAAAAGAAAGAGAGATCTCAGAATTGCAACTTTGAAAAAATCGAACAGATGATCACAAGTCTAAAAATTCAAATAGAAGAAGACAAAATAATTGAGGAAATACTTAGAAGTCAGTTAGAAAAAAAGGAGAAAATGATTGGAAGCTTGGAAGAAAAAATAGTCTCTTTAAGGAAATATCTTTAGAAGAAAGATATGCAGCAGAAGAACACCAGAATATTGGATCGAATCATTATTAGTCAAAGAAAATCCAATGACAGATCAAGACTAAAATACAATCAAGTACAAAATGAGAAAGGATCGAGTTGCAAGACAACAAAACATGAAGTGGAAAAAATAAACTATACAAATATTGCCATAGATTCTGTCAAGAAGGAAGAATGCAAACCCCCAAAGAAGAACATTCCAAAAATAAAGAAGACTCAAGAAAATAAATTTAGAAGGAGTGCATTGGAAATAATATCATCTACTCCCATGTATCAAAGGTTCTTTTATCAAAGCTGTAAACTGCAGAGCCTATTCCAAGAACCGAAGAAACTATGTAGGGTAATTAAATAATAGTTATCCCAGAAAATCTTATGAAGCTTACAACAGAGACCAAAACAATTTTGGTTCATTGAGAAATGAAGTAGAATGATAAAAATGCAACAATTTTGGACACATAGTGAATAATTGTAGATTGACTATTCCATCCAGGGAATCAAAGAAGAACATTAACAATGATATATCAAAACCACAAGAGATATGGGAAAGAAATAAGAATCAATGATCGCTTGCTCTACAAGTCCAACACAGAAAAAATGATTGGAATAAAAAGGAAATTCTCAGCAGTCGGGACACCTCAACAAAACAGAGTCATTGAAAGAAAGAATAGAATAATACAAGAAATGGCCAAAACCATGTTGAAATATTCCAAGTTCGGTGACACATTTTGGGCATAGTAAGTACATACATTAGTTCATATCCTAAACAGAGGAATGATAGTAATTAATAGTGATAAGACTCCCTACGAGCTATGGAAGGGAAGACCTACAAATGTTAATCATTTTAGAATATTTGGAAGAAACTGCTATATCAAAAGAGAAGACAATAATATTGGAAATTTTGACTCTTGAGTTGACAAATACATATTTTTCAGGTACTCAAGCAAGAGAAAGGCATACAAATGTTTCAATATGAGACTCAACATAATAGTGGAAATCCTCAATGTACATATTGATGAGACAAGTGTATGGAAGTGAAAATAAGAAGGAAAAGACTCAATTGAGAAGGAAGGAGAAGAGGATTTGAAAGAAGAAGTAGAAGAATCATAAGTGGAAGAAGAAGAAGAATAGCTAGAAGCAAAGCAAGAGGAAGTTGACCTGCAAAATATTTAGATATCTCCCAAAAATCATATAGCCAGGGAGTGCAAAAAAATAATCCACCAGAACAAATCATTGGGAATAAATATGTAGGAGTTGAAACCCGAAGTAAATTACAGTAACTGAAACAAAGACATCTAGCATTGTTGTCCACAATTTAACCCAACAATTTTGAACAAGGCAACAATGATGATGATTGGATCAAAGCTATGGAAGAAGAACTAGATAAAATAGAGAAGAATGAAACATGGGAACTTGTTCCAAGGCCTAAGAATACGAACATGATTGGCACAAAATGGGTATTTGGAAACAAGTTGAATGAGGATGGACATGTAACTAGGAATAAAGAAAGGTTAGTATGAAATGGATATGATCAGGTTGAAGGAATAGATTTTTAAGAAAAAATTTCCCCAGTTGAAAAATGGAATCATTCAAATTGATATTGTCTTATGCATGTTCTAAGAAAATCAAAGTATATCAGATGGATGTAAAATCATCCTTCCTAAACAGATAACTAGAAGAATAAATCTACATCGAATAAACATAAGGTTTTTTACTGTTAGAAAAGGAAGATTATGTTTTCATATTGAAGAAGGCATTATATGGACTCAAACAAGCCCCCAGAGCATGGTATTCAAGATTGGATAGGTATCTACAATAGAAAGGGTCCAGGAAAGGAAATGCAGACAAAAATCTCTACATAAAGGTAAATCAAGATAGTATATTGATAATTGAAGTTTATGTTGATGAAATTATTTTTGGAAGTGATGATGACAGGATTAGTCACAAATTTGCTAAAGACATGTAGAATAAATTCAAAATGTCATTACTTGGTGAGTTGGATTTCCTTTTGGGACTCTGCATATGTCAGCAAGATACATGTATTTTCATCTCCCAAACCAAGTATATAAAATAAATTATAAAGAAGTTTGGAATGGTAAATTTCAAGCCCATAAGTACTCCCATGCAAACTAGTTGCAAATTGAGAAAAAATGATAAATCCAAGGATGCAAATTAGAGACTCTATCAATCGATGATTGGCAGTTTACTCTCCGTGACAACATCAACACCGAATGTGATGCAAGTAGTTGGAAATGTTGCAAGATTTCAAGCGGCACCGAAGGAAACACATGTTATGGAAGTAAAGATAATATTAAGATATCTTAAAGAAACAAAAGACTATGGATTATGGTATCCAAAAGGGAATGATCTATTTGTAGTTGCATACATATATGTGGATTGGGAAGGAAGTGTTGAGGTTAGAAGAAGTATAAGTGGAGAAACCTTCTACTTGGGTGATTATCTGGTATCCTGGTTGAGCAAGAAACAATGTTCAGTATTGTTGTCCATAACAGAAGCAGAGTATATTGCACCAACAATATGTTGTACACAACTTCTCTAGATGAAGTAAAATTTGCATGACATGCAGGTGGAATATGACGAACCTATTCTATAATAACACTAGTGCTATAAATATATCTAAGAATCCAATGATGCATTCCAAGCTGAAACAAATTATGATCAATTTTCACTTTCTACGGGAACAAGTTATAGAGAAGAACATCAAGGAAGAGTATATTGGGACAAAAGAATAGATTGCAGATATCTTCACCAAACCTCTTCTGAGGGAGAATTTTGAGTATTTTTCGAAATAAACTAAGATTATCTTAAGCCCCACAATGATCTACATGAAAATTGGCAGAGTACGACATGGGGATATCAACAGTAATCATGAAAGATGTGACATCCTCCTCGTTACGACAACAACTCTTTAACAGGTGCAATTTTGTTTTGTTTTGTTTAAGGTGTGTGCGCGTGTGTAAAAATGAACAGACACACTTGAATCTACGTCACCACCCGACGAATAACAAGACACAACCATGATGATCACAACAAGAAGACATAAGGAACACAACAAGTAACTGCAAGCATTAAACGACCATAGACATAAGGCACACAACAAGTAACTGCAAGCATTAAACGACATATTGTGTTATGTACAGTATGAACACAGATGGAATAATCCATAGTAGTTTATTTTACTATTTCTGCATAGGAAAGCAGGGCGTTTAATCTTAGTTCTCTGCTCCGGAGAGAGAGAATGTCAGATAGGCTCCTGGCTGACTGCTCAGGCATAAACTAGTAATCTCTGTCAGGAGGTCGCAGTGGTGGGAACTCTGCCTTTAAAGAGCCTGAGACTACTGATACGACCTTAGAGGTGTGTCGCAAGAGTGGAAACCCTACCTTTAAAGGGCCCAAGACTCTTGATACGGCACTGGATTCTTTACACAAAAATAATTCACACACACAGACTTATATACAGAGCGACTAGCTTTATCAAATCGAAGAGTCTGATATCATACAACTGTGAGTTTGGACAATTCCAATTATAGTACTAACCCTGAAATTAATTAACAATATCAATGCATACTATATGTTACATACACCATAAAATTACAATAACATTATCTTAACAACCTCACATCTTATGTTATAAAAACCTTGCAACTAAAACATCAATAACCAATCACATTACTCCTTGTATGCTACCAATGCAATGAAGTTACAATAACTTTACCATAAAATAAATCAACATTACATTTATATTACCATAACCTTGCCAATGAATTAATAATA
>JZKD02S2308455.1:338861-353381 GCA_000966675.3 Picea glauca | reverse complement strand
AATTCACTCCAAAATATTCCCTCCAAAATTTCCCCCTCAATTGTTTCCCTCCAAAATCTCCCCCCAATTTTCTTCCTTTATTATTTTCCCTTAAAAACTAAAAACAATTTTTACTCTTTTATTTTATTATTTACATGTTAAATACAATATTTCTCATGTTTATTTATTTATCCCACATTCATTAAACATAGCAACGATCCATATAAGTTTAGGTATATATGTAGACAATATGCCTAATTTTCATTTATCCCACATTCATTATACTAACAATAATTTATATCATATGTGTTATATATACACAATCTTGTTTTATCTTTTTACATTGTGTGATATCTTAGGCAGTATTCATTAAAGGGTTTGGAGCAAGCTACAAGGGAGAAACATTGAGAAGACATCTAAGGAGAATCTAGCATTTCAGAGGTTAGTTATTTTTTAAATTATTACCATTTACCAAAACAACAATTATAAGATCATCTTTGAATCACATAATAATTTTTCATGGAAAAATTAAAAAACCTTAAATGTTTTTAGATGTTTTCTAATTTTTTCTAAAAAAATCCGAACTTTTTAAAAAAAATTGAGAATTTTTTCAAATAAATTTAACAAAATCCTTAAGATTTTTTGAAAATAAAAAAGAAAAAAAAAATCGAATTTAGGTACAGTTTTGTAAAAACATTTAGCTTTTTTATTGTTTTTTACTTAAATTTTTTTAGTTTAGGTCCATGGTGGTTACTAGAAAATACTCGGGGCTTGGCCACAGGGGGGCTGGGGCGATGCCCAACATCACCCCAGCCCCCCATGGCCAAGGCACAGTTCTGACATAAGTCTAATAACTCCATGGGTCAATTTTTTTTTTAAAATTAATTCTTAAATTAAATGTTTTTTTTTGGTTTATTATAATGTAAAAGGCCTAATTTTATTTTGTTATCTTATAGGAAAAATGGTAGGAAAGAGATTATCTATGAATATATTTGGATCATGACCTGGAATAATGGAATCCAAAATTACAACTAGAACCTCCATGAATTCCAGGCAACAAAATGATAGCATAACACATGAGCTCTCAAGGGCAATGAAGAATGTTAGAGAGTGGAAATCCGTGGAAGGTGAAAACAAACTGGAATATTCTTGGTTTGTTAAAAACAAGCAAGGAAACAATGGAGATCATATATATTTGTATTGTTCTGAATTAGAACATGTGCAAGGAAATTATCAAGCACTTGGCTTGTTACAAGATATATGTTTGGTGCCAGCCACATATATTGTTTATGCATTTGTCAAACAAGGAAGAACTTATATCAAGTTTAGATATTGTTTCAAATTGAGAAATTATAACAACAATGAATGTTTTTCATAATTATGTGCATCCATCATTGATGACATTGAGAAAGGCAAAGTAAGTTTTTTATTTTTATTTTTGTGTTGTTTATTATTTTTAGTATCATGGTAATGTTTTAATTTTATTTAACATGAAAATGTTATATTTTATTTTTACTAGATTTTGTTGAACGACTTTCACATATATTAGTGGGGATTTAATCTACAAAGAATAATATCATGGATGTCATCAATGCTTTTCATATTGAAAAGACACAAGAAGGAAGGAAATATAAACAAAAAGTAAAAGAGGTTGAACCTGCAAGAGTAGATAGAGAAGAGCATAAAAGAAGAAAGACAAATCCTCATTCTAGAAATCCTAAAAGGGTTACATTTGAAAACGAGGAAACTCCAAATGAAGATTTTTTTGAGATTAGTCCCAATGAGGTTATCACTCCTTCTCACAAAAAGAATAAACAAGATAAATGAAGAGACATAGTTGATGATGAGTCCATTCCTATTGATTATGAATAAATCGTTGATTTATATGAAACACATTTAAATCATAAGAGGAAGAAAAAAAATGTTGATGATGTTCAGGAAGCCATCGTTAGCTTGGAGTATTATAGTGAAATTCCTAAAGGTAGCAAAGAAATAATGGCACCAGGTGTTGATCTAGAGGATGGTATTATGAAAAAAATACAAAATGCCATTCTAAATAGAATGAGGATGACGAACTTAGTTGATGATGGCCACACATTTCAGTTGAATGTCTAACAAATTTATAAACCCACAAAAGGGAAATAAAAATATCAAATTAGAAAACCACATCACTTGCATATCCACAATTTGAAAGCATTGATTAGGTACAATCCATTTGCACATGTGGTTGAATACCTAGTTCTTGTTGACCCAATGTAATTTCTTATGAGGGAATAATTCAATATATCAAAATGTTTTGACTACAAATATTATTTGATTGGAGGAAATCATTCTGTAGAGGATAGAAGAGAATTGATGCAAGAATATTCCAATAATCCTCTTTTTGAGACAGTTAAATGAATAATTTATGTCGGTTTAATAGATTCAGAAGAAAATTTATTGGCATGGGATCATAACATAGACAATGAGTACAAAATGTCTATGAATTTCATTCAAAGGGTGAGATTTATCCATAATGAGTTTTCCAAAAAATGTCATGGGGAGAGATCAAATGTTGATGTCAAGTTTCGGAAGCAATGTTGTATGGAAATATGATTCCCACATGATGATGAAAATATTAAAGAAAAAGAATCACAAAGGACGTGATATATTTAGAGTCATGGATAAAAAAATTCAATTTGGATTTATCATTGGACAAGTATGGGATTTGATAGATGAAATATTCACACTATGGGAAAATATTAGTATAAAAAACCAGAGAGTTAAGAAGGCTAAACCATTGATATGTGGCACAAGTAAGATAGGTCTTGACATAAAAATATTTAAGATGATATGACTATAACACCTTGGATATCAATAAGAGTGAAGGATGATAAACTTATCATAAATATGTTATCACGTGTTAGGTCGGGAGAATTTTCAATGGAAGAAATGTGTGATGAATTTACAAAGTAAGTATGTTGAGTTATTTTTATTTATGTTAGGATAAGAAAATTGATTTTTTTCAGTTTAACATATCAATGTTCTAAGTATTTTGTTATATATATATATCATTATAACATTTTTTTTATTTAGTCAGAAGGTGTATATGAGAATACAAGAGGAAATGGTCAAAATGTTGAATGAATAAAGTTGGGATGATGTTAAACTCAACTATCTAGATTCAAGCTCTACAACAGTATTGAAACAATTTTTTGTTGCCTTAAAAAATGTATGTTGATTTATTACATTCATATTATTTGTTTGTAAGTTAATTTATTTATAATTTAATAGTTATAGATATATAACTATATGTTTGTTTGTTTCATTAAATATGCCAAAGAAGAATGCAAATGGAGTACGTGAAACTTTCGAAAGCTTAATTCAAAAAGCCAAGTTTGAAAGAGAAAGAAGGATACGTGTTCAAAATGTTCAACTTAGTGACACCCTTAATCCGTACATTTGGAATGGGCTCGACATTGTTCAATATAAAGTGATATTAGGTGATTGTGAACAACTTGCAAATATTTTTTTCTAAAAATGAATACTCCCTTGTTATTATGGATATCTCTCATGGTTATAATATCCAAAACATTATATTTGATATTGAGTCTTATACTTACCAAGATTTAGATAAAGTGGTTATGGGATTTATGGAAGTTACAACATGACCATTATGGAGATTTCTAGTATTTCATTCAGACACACAACAAGGATTAGTACAATCAAGTTTCAAGGGGAAATAAAAGATAATGATGCAATTTATTTGGTAAGATATTGAAAGTGTATGTTTAGCAATTAAGATTAGATTTTTTTTTTATTAATTCACAAGTTAATTGAATTTGCACTTATTTATGTTAGAGGCACAAAAATAATATTCATAGCTCCAATAGAGAATTATTTAAACACGATTTTTAGAGTATAAATCTTGCAACCTGGACAAAAGATTATTCTTATAATTCTATTATTGTCGATGAAAAGAAGGGAGAGACTCCTGGTAGTATATTTGTATACAATGTTGTGGTTAGAAAGCTAACATATGAGGAAAAATATTTGAAAGGAGAGATGTTTAACATTTATGAAAAACCACAAGCATTAATTAATTATCTTATAGATACATTTTCAAATGAAGGAGATTGGGTTTTGGATTTGTTCTCGGGTTCAAGTAAGAATTATGATCTAATATTTATGAAATCATACTTCAGTCTTATATTATTTTTAATTTATGTCTTTTTACAGTATCTAACTTCATTATTTATTTTGTATTTGGTGATTAGGCACAACATTAGCATGTTTCTTACAGAAATGAAGGAATTGCATAACCATTGAAAGTGACCCAATGCAGTGCAATTTTATTCAACAAAGAATTAATGTTATTCCAGCTCTTCCATATGAAATGAAAGAAGTTGGCTTGAGGAAAGGAGATTTTAGTGAATCAAAGTTCTCAAAATTTTCAAAGGAACCTCAAGTACCATTAAGAGGAATGATTGGAGAGTATCATGTTGGAGAACTTGCGGATATCAAAGAGCTAATGGAAGAACAAAATGACATAATGGAAGTACAAAATGACGTTGAAGAAGATAACAATATGTCTATTGATAATGATGAATTTGGGATATATGATATTGTTGATTTTTTTAAGATGGCCTTGAAGACGATGCTCAATTTTGCAAATTTTTGATAAGCTATAACTATAATGTTTTGACTTTCAGATTTTAAAATAAGAATAAAGATGTATCTATTGTTTTTTTGTGATGAATCTTTTTATTGTTTTCTTTTTCATTTTATTTGTATGTGAATCACTATACATTGGAAAATTGTATTAAATATTGTCATTTTTTACTTCAAATGTATAAAAATATGAAAGAAAATGGTAATGTTTTATAAAATTTTGACTTTTTTGTTCAATTATGTCCATAAAAATGATTTATTTGACATGTTATTTTAAGGAATATATATATATATATATATATAATGTGTATTTTTTTGCTAAATATTCAAAAATAGTGTTATTTAACTACATTTTTTTTTCTATGTATTGATGTAAAGGTAAACAATGTGTTAAAAATGATGTTTTCCACTATACTTAAAAAGTATGGAACAATAAATTAATTGAGACAAAATTATACGAAAAATAGTAACTTAAAAAAAGTAAATGGTGAAAACTATTTTTAAGATTGAAATAAGCATGAAAAAATGACTAAAAAAACCATTGAATACAGATCAAAGACTTTATAGATCGAGGATTGACAATTTACTCTATGTGACAGCATCAAGACTGGATGTGATGCAATCCGTTGGACAAGTTGCAATATTTCAAGCAACACCGAAGGAAACACATGTCATGGCAATAAAGAGAATATTCAGATATCTCAAAGAAACAAAAAACTATGGATTATGGTGTCTAAAGTGGAATGATCTATCTCTATTTGCATACATAGATGGGTATTGGGAAGAAGTGTTAATGATAGAAGAAGTACAAGTGGAACAACCTTCTACTTGGGTGATTGTCTTGTATCCTGGTTGAGAAAGAAATAGTCTTTAATATCATTGTCCACAGTAGAAGCAGAGTATATTGCAACAACATGTTGTACACAAGTTCTCTGGATGAAGAAAACTTTACAGGACATCCAAGAGCAATATGACAAGCCTATTCTAATATTCTGTGATAATATCAATGCTATAAGTATCTTTAAGAATCTAGTGATGCATTCCAAGACAAAACACATTCCGATCAAGTTTCACTTTCTATGGGAACAAGTTACATAGAAGAAAATCAAGGTAGACTACATTGGGAGAAAAGAACATATTACAAATATCTTCACCAAACCTCTTCCGAGGGAGACTTTTGAGTATTTTCGATAGAAACTAGGAGTAGTTTCATTCCTATAGTGATCTACATGGAAGTTGGCACAATACGAAAGGGGGAGAGAAGAAATAATCATGAAAGACTTCAATGTTTTTATAATATATTTAAACGAGGAATCACCATGAAGAAAAACATCAGTAGATATCAGAGGCTTACAGACAAGGGGAGAATCCACAAGGAGAAGTCATCCTTTTACATTGATATCAAAGGGGGAGAGAAAAATAGAGGCATTGAAATGAAGAGAAGAGGCATGAAGACAAGGGGAGCCATCATGAGCATGAGTGTTTTCCATGTCTAAGTGTTGTGTCTAAGTGTTTCCATCAATGCCAAAGGGGGAGATTGTTGAAAGAGTAGTTTTTGAAAGATTGGTTGTCATTGAATTGTTGAAAGATTAGTTGTCAATGATTTCAACCCTTGAAAATGAAGTTAACAAGTTGCATTTGAAGTTAACAAGTTGCATGTAAAAAGAATGTCATTAAAAATATATTATGAGTTGCCTCTTCAATGTTAGTTGCATGTCATTAACAATACATTATGAGTTGCCCCTAAATTAGGAGAAACATAAATTCTTGAAAAAAAAAACTATTTTAGAATATTCTCAGATGAATCTAAAACTAACCAATAACTAAGAGCTAACTAGAGTGACACTATTCATCAGCTCATTTTTATGATTGCATGCATAAACGAAGAGATAATTCATAATTAAAAAAAAATTAAAAAATCGCAAAAACACTAAAACTTGAATTTGAGGCATCATATGAAGAAAGTTTGCTCTTGAAAAGTGTCAATATGGATTTCAATATGACTCTTTGAGACACAACTCCCTGTAAAATTTCATCTCAATTGGATAACTGAGTCAAAATTTATGACTCTCGAAAATGCCTGCATTTTTTAATGAGATCTTCATTGGAAACAAATATATATAGAGAAGAGTCAATTGGATATTTTTTGTGTGAATATAGATTGTCATATTTGAGGCAATGAAATGAAGGCAACAAAGTTCAATGAAGAGACAAGTTTATAGGAGCAGAGTGTACATAATAAAATTTATTGCAGCAGTGTCTCTCAAGTAATCTGTGAGTTGCATAAGGGAAAAGCACGGACATCCGCAAGTAGGAAGTGTACAAGTTGTGGATCTGTGAAGAAGATGAGAAGAAGATCATAGATCTAATCCACTAGGTTAGTTATATATTGAAGGTATGTCTTCCTATGTATGTTAGGGTGTGTATTCTGAAGAAATAAGGTATATATATGTCTTAATGATTCATAAGAATTTGATTTCGAGAACCCTCTTGTGGATCTTGATATAAGGTATGTGTGGTTGCATTCTTAATAAGATATCGATATCAATCACAACAATAGAAATATCAGAAAAAGAAACAACAATAGGTTATCAGTTACACTAACAGTAGTAGTGACATATTGGTATACATTTATATTTCAGGGTGGTTGGATGGGGAAATGAAAGGGGGTTGTAGTCTCCTTCCCCTTGGAGCCATTAAATCAGGGAATTGGAGCTTCCTTCAAGTTGCAACCTGTAAATAGGTGGTTGGAGCCTCCTTCTAGTTGTCGCTGGAGAAATAGGAAGTTGTTGCTTCCAATGAATGTACTCTTTGATAAATAACAAAAACATTTCGTGGTTTTCTCCAACATTGGGTTTCCATGTATAATTTTGGTGTATTGTGTCTATGTGATGTTTATATATTGAATTATGGTATTGATGATATATTGAATGCTAATGATAAACTATTGAACATTATTGGAGGTTTATATTGCGGTTAAAAGTAATTATTGTGCTCATATTGATTCAGCCCCCCCTCTTAGTATTCCAACAATTGGTTTCAGAGAAAGTACTTCAAGAATAAGTCTAACCACTTGAAGGTGATCATGGAATAAGCTAATATTGGAGCACCAGTTGGCGGTCAGAACTATACCTTCTGCAATAAAAGGATGATTTTTTTTTTAAATGAATAGGGATTTGATGTTTGGTAATCAATAGTAGAAAGGTATACAACACCAAACACTCCCCCAACTGATAGAGATGGAAACAAACTCAACGAAAATAACTCAAAGGCTAAAGGTACCATTCTGAGTAGTCTAGTTGATTCATTATTTGTCAATGTGATGCATTGTGACAGTGCAAAGGATCTTTAGGATAAACGCCAAAATATTTATGAAGGAGATGCCAAAGTTAAGGGAGTTAAGCTTCAAATCTTTAAATCTATGTTTGAAAAATTGAAGATGAAGGAAGATGAATACATTGTAGCCTACTATCTACGATTTGAAAAAATAGTTAACACTATTAAGGGATTGGGAGTATAAGTTGATGAATCAATGGTTTTTCATAAGGTAATGAGGTATTTTCCTATGATATTTGATGCTAAAATATTATCCCTAGAAGAAAGAGAAGATCTCAGTACATTGAGTATGAATGAGCTACATGGAATATTTACAACCTATGAAATGAAAAAAGAACAAGAGAACTCAGTCACAAAGGAAGCAACTTTCAAGGCATCCAAGAAGACAAAGAAGAAGAACGATCAAAAGTAAAAACTAGATTGCAACTGTATTGATGGTTTAGATGAAAATGAAAAGATGGATAACTTCATAAGGAAATTAACGAAAGAACTGATAGGTATAAAAGTATGATTCCATTGAAATGTTTTAAGTGTGGTGGTATTGGTCATTTTGTTTTTGAATGTCCTCATAAGAATAAATATAGTGATGAAGAAGAATATTTTAAAAGGGAAAAGAAATATCAAAAGGGAAACAAGAAAGATTTGAATGCACAGTACAACAAGGGGAGAGAGGTAGTAATCATGAAAGACTTGAATTATTTTTGAATGCTTTTCATCATATATTTACATGAGGAAGCACCATGAAGAGAAACATCAGTAGATATCAAAGGCTTACAAACAGGGGGACTATCCCCACAGAGAAGTCACTTTTTTCCATTGATATCAAAGGGGGAGAGAAAAATAGAGGCATGGAAACGAAGAGAAGAAGCATGAAGATAGGCGGTCCCTCATGAGCATGAGCGTTTTCTATGTATAAGTGTTGTGTCTAAATGTTTCCATAAATGCCAAAGGAGGAGATTATTGAAAGATTGGTTTTCATTGAATTGTTGAAATATTGGTTGTCATTGATGTCAATGCTTGAACAAGAAAGTTAACAAGTTGCATGTGAAGTTAACAAGTTGCATGTTAGTTGCATGTCATTAACAAGACATTATGAGTTGGCCTTAAATTAGGAAAAAGGTAAATTCTCGAAGAAAAAAAAGCTAATTTTATTAAAAAATTGGATGAATCTAAAACTGACCGATAACTAAGAGATAACTAGAGTGACATTATTCATCAACTCGCTTTTTTGATTACATGCATAAATGAAGAGATAATTGATAATTAAAAAAAAACCCAGCGAAAACACTAAAACTCGAATTTGAGGCATCATATGAAGGAATTTAGCTCCCAAAAAGTGTCGAAACAGATTTCGATGTGACTCTTCGAGATGAAACTCCCTGTAAAATTTCATCCCAATCGGATAACCGAGTCAAAATTTATGGCTCTTGAAAATCCTTTCATTTTTTAATGAGATCATCATTAGAAACACATATATACATAGAAGAGTCAATTGAATATTTTTTGTGTGAATATAGATTGGCATATTTGAGGAAGTGAGATAAAGGCAACGAAGTTCAGTGAAGTTATAAGTTTACAGGAGCCGGGTGTATGGAAGAAAAGTTACTGCAACAGTGTCTCTGAGGTAATCCGTAAGTTGCATAAGGGAAAAACACGGACATCCGCGAGCAGGAAGTGTACAAGTCGCGGATCTGTGAAGAAGAAAAGAAAAAGATCAAAGATCTAATCCACCAGGTCAGTAATAGATTGAACGTATGTTTTCCTTTTTATGTTAGGGTGTGTATTCTGAATAAATCGGGTACATATATGTCTTAGTGATTCAAAAGCATTTTATTTGGAGAACCCTCTTGTGGATATTGGTATGAGGTATGTGTGGTTGCAGTCTTGATGATATATCGATAACAATAGCAACAAAAATATTAGAAACAAGATTAGTAGTAGGTTATCAGTTACATCGACCATGGTAGTAACATATGGTTCTACATTTATATTTCAGGCTGGTTAGATGGGGCAAGGAAAGGGGGTTGTATCCTCCTTCTAGTTGGAGTCCGTAAATCAACGAGTTGGAGCTTCCTTCAGGTTGCAGCATGTAAATAGGGGGTTGGAGCCTCTTTCCATTTGTATATGGAGAAATAAAAATTTGGTTCTTATAATGAATGTACTATTTGATAAATAAGAAAATCAGTCCATGGTTTTCTCTAGCATTGAGTTTCCACGTAAAATTGTAGTGTACTTTGTTTATCTGATGTTTATGCATTGAATTATGGTGTTGAAGATATATTGAGTGCTAATGATAAACTATTAAACATTATTGGAGGTTTTATATTCTGGTTAAAATTAATTATTGTTATCATATTAATTCACCCCCCCTCTCTGTATTCCAACAATTGGTACCAGAGAAGTTCCTTCAAGAAGTTGTCTAAACACTGGAAGGAGATCATGGAATATGCTAAGATTGCAACACTAGTGTTTAATGGTAAGAACTATACCTTATGGAATAAAAGGATGAATTGTTTTTTACATACATATGGATTTAATGTTTGGAAATCAGTAGTAGATGGTCATACAACACCATATACTCCCCCAACCAACATAGATGGAAATAAACTCAGTGAAAAAAACTCAAAGGCTAAAGGTATCATTCTGAGTAGTCTATATGATTCAGTATTTGTCAAGGTTATGAATTGTGATAGTGCAAAGGATCTTTGGGATAAACTCCAAAATATTTATGAAGGAGATTACAAAGTTAAGGGAGCTAAGCTTCAAATCTTTAGAGCTAAGTTTGAACAATTGAAGATGAAGACATTGCATGCTACCTTTTGTGAGTTGATGAAATATTTAACACTATTAAGGGATTTGGAGTAGAATTTGATGAATAAATTGCTTTTCAAAAGGTATTGAGGTCTCTTCCTATGATATTAGATCCTAAAATATCAAACCTAGAAGAAATAACATATCTTAGTACATTTAGCATGGAAGCGCTACATGAAATATTTACAACCTATGAAATGAGAATAGAATAGGAGAACCCAATCAAAAAGGAAGAATCTTTCAAGGAATCCAATAAGACAAAGAAGAAGAACAATCAAATGTCAAAACCAAGTTGCAACTATAGTGATGATTTAGATGAAGATGAAGAGATGACTAACTTCGTAAGGAAATTAAAGAAAGTAACTAGCAAGTATAAAGGTATGCTTCCATTGAAATGTTTTAATTGTGGCGGTATTGGTCATTTTTCTTCTAAACGTCTTCATAAGAATAAATATAGTGATGAATAAGAAGATTTCTAAAAAGAAAAAAAATATCAAAATGGAAACAAGAGTAGAAACAAAAGGAAATTCTTCAAGAAACGTTTCTACTCAAAGGAGGATAGTTCGTCGTTAGAGGAGGAGGATAATGATAGTGACAGTGATTCAGAAAGAGTACCTTTCATGGAAGTAGAAGATGATGAATAATATTATGAAGAAGAAGGTGAATTCGATCTCAGAGCATAGCTAATTAGTGCATTAGAAGAACTTAGGAAAGAGAGAAAGAAAACCAAGTCACTCAAGGAAAAGTTAAAAATGAAAGAGGGATATTAGAATTCCAACTCTGAAAAAATCGAGCAGATGATCACGAGTCTAAAAATTAAAATAGAAGAATACAGAAGAATTGACGAAATACTTAAAAGTCAATTAGAAGAAAAGGAGAAAATGATTGGAAGCTTGGAAGCATAAATAATCTCTTTAAATAAAGATCTTTAGAAGAAATATATGTAGTAGAAGAGCTCCACAATATTGGATCAAATCATCAACATTAAAAGACCATCCATTGATATATTAGTACTATGATACAATCAAGTATAGGATGAGAAAGGATTGAGATCCAAGGCAATAGAATAGGAATACGAACAAAGAAGCTATGTGGAAGATTGTTAGAGATTTTATCAAGAAGGAAGAATGCAAACCCCTAAAGAAGAACATTCCAGAAATAAAGAAGACTTAATAAGATAAATTCAAAAGGAGTGCATCACAAATAAGATCATCTACTTCCAGGTACCAAAGGTTCTTTTATTCTCATTGTTTTAATTGAGACAATTTTGGACATAAATTTGTAAACTGCAGAGCCTATGCCAAGAACCAAAGAAAATATGTAGGGTACTTAAATAATGGCTATCCCATAAAATGTTATGAAGCATATAAAAGAAACCAAAATAGTTTTGTCTCATTGAGAAATGAAGTAGAATGCTACAAATGCAACAATTTTGGACGCATAGTGAATAATTGTAGATTGAATATTCCACCGAGGGAACCAAAGAAGAACATTAACAATCATATATCTAAACCACAAGAGATATGGAAAAGAAAGAAGAATCAATGCTCGCTTTCTCTACAAGCCCAACATAGAAAAAGTGAATTGTATGTTGACATTGGTTGTTAAAACAATATGAGAGGTGACAAGAATAGGTTTTTGACTCTGAAGAAAGAAAGTTATTGATCAATTTCATTTGGAAATATTCATTCAACTAAAATTATATGTAGAGGCACAGTTAAGCTTGGAAGAAAAGATGCCATGGAAGAAAATTGTATATTGGTCGAAGATATGAAACACAATCTGTTGAGTGTAAATCAAATGTGTGATCAAGGACACACACTTCAGTTTGACTCAGAGAAATGAGAAATTAGGAAAGAATTATCAAGGAAGTTAGTGGTCATAGTGATAAGAACTTTGAACAACATATATGTTTTGAATGAAATTGGAAAAGAAAGTTGTTTCTTAGGAAAGGAAAATGAAATTTGGATCTAGCACAGAAGAAGGGGTCACATGAACTTTGAAAGTATTGTCAAAATCAATAGAAAGTAGTTAAAGAAATGCCTGAAATTTCAAAGCCAGAGAATACTCTATGTAAGCATTGTCTACAATGAAAACATACAAGGACCAAGTTCAAATCAAAGGAGTACTCAATGAAAAAACCATTGGATATTGTACATACCGATCTATGTGGACCAACAAGAACAAATGGATTAAATGGTGAACAATATTGTATGTTATTGATTCATGACTACTCAAGAATGACTGGAGTTTTCTTTATCAAGAATAAGTAAGAGGAATTCGAACACTTCAAGATATAAAAATAGATGTTTGAAACAGAGACAGACTTGAAAATCAAAAGTTTGAGATAAGACAATGATGGAGAGTTTACATTGAAAGAATTCATGGATTTTTGTAGATAACATGGAATAAAAAGGAAATTTTCAATAGCCAAGACACCTCAAAAAAATGGAGTCGCTGAAAGAAAGAACAAAACAATACAATAAATGGAAATAACCATGTTGAAAGATTCCAAGTTGGGTGACATCTTTTTAGAATAGATAGTACATACAATAGTTCATATCCTGAACAATGAAATGCTCAGAATTAATAGTGATAAGACTCCCTACAATCTATGGAAAGGAAGACCAGAAAATATGAAGCATTTTAGAGTATTTGGAAGCAAGTTCTATACCAAAAGAGAAGATGGAAGGATTGGAAAATTTAACTCCTGAGTTGACAAAGGCATATTTTTCGGGTACTCAAGTAAGAGAAAGGAATACAAATGTTTCAATATGAGATTCAATAGAATAGTTGAAGTCATAAATGTACAGATTGATGAGACAGGTGAACTAAATCCCAAAGAAGAAAGTGAAGACTCGGTAGAGCAGGAAGGAGAAGAGGATTTGAAAGAAGAAGTAAAATAAATAGAAGTGGAAGGTGGTGAGAGAGTTTGCGGAAAGAAAATCTCTCCTGGATGGAAATATACATTTCCCATTGATGAAAAAGGGGGAGATATTTATCAGATGCAGAGGATAGAGGCATGGTTCCAGAGGGAGCATTGGTCGCAGAGATGCAGAGGATAGAGGAATGGTTCCAGGGGGAGCATGAGTGATATGATTTCAGTATTGCATCAAAGTTTTTCCATCAATTCCAAAGGGAGAGATTGTTGATTAATTGGGTTGGTTGTCATTGATGTCAACCCTTGAAGAAAGTCCAATAGAGAATTCCGGTACCACATGGTTTGGGTAATGGACCCAAGTTTGTTTGATGGATAATGGTATGAATATTTATATATTTGTATGTAATACTATTCTATATGGATAGTACATTTCATTCCATTTCTTGTGGTATGTGGAACATCACATAAATCCTCACGGTTAGAGAGTTATGGCCATGTGAAGTTGGATGACCCTCATGAGTCATCTAGAAGCCCCAAAAAGTCAAAGTGTTTGCAAAAGAAATTATTTAAACAATAAATTTAATGGAGAACTCCCTAAAATAAGGAAAGTGGGATGCTACGTGAAAGTATAAATAAGAGGCAAGGCTCTCTCATTTAATCACACTTGAACACATTGAATATCTTTTGTTGTGTAAGGATTATTGCAAGTACTCATTGATACATTTGAAGTTTTGAAAGGCTGAGGTAGTGTTAATGTTTATGCCATTATTATAGTTCTTTGCATTTCAATAGATAAGAGCATCATAAGGACAAGATCACTGAGAAATACACATTCACAAGAGACACAACATTTATCCTGGGAA
>JZKD02S2308455.1:276518-288822 GCA_000966675.3 Picea glauca | reverse complement strand
CAATATTTTGTTTCATGTTGTGTATATCAATTTGTATCTGGTTAATGACTACTTTAGCTATCTTAATCATGTGCAAATGATATAATTTAATCATTGTTATCCATATCTGGTTTCTCCTAAGTATTTAAAGAACATAGCAATTGCTTAATTCAGTTTGTGAACGACAGATTTCTCTTCTTCATAAGTTGAATTATAAAGTATAAGTTTTTGCATAACAGGTTTCCCTTATTGCAGAGATTTATAAATCATAAATTTGTTATGATTTTTTATGTCTTGTTTGTCCTGTAAACAACTCAAAGAGTAGGACAGCCTATCGTTTACGAGAAGCTTATGGACTAACCAGTGCGATTTTACTTCCTCCGACTAGCTTCGAAGTCATCATACACAGGACAAATTAGGAGCGCTTCCAGGTCATTTTGTCATTTATCTGTTAGCATATTTGTTAGTATTGTTAGCTAGATATATATGTTTAATATATTAGATCATTTAATTTCAGTGAGTTTTATTTATTATTCATAAAATATAAAAATAAAAAAATATTTATGGCTGTCTTAGGGCAGCAAACACATGAGTTTTACAGGTTTTATTCAAATGTGCATCTTGTAGACATTGTATATTTGTGAATAAGTTGTAATCCAATTAGTAATTAGATATTTAATTAATAGAGTTAGTGTAATAGTAATTAGTAGTTTGTATATAATAGTTAGAGTAGTTTATATTTAGTTTTAGTTTAATTTAGTAGTTTGTTTTATTAGTTTTAGTTTGTTTAGATTGTTTTATTTGTTTTAGTTAGATTAGTTAGTTTAGATTAGTTTTCTCTTTGATTCTCTTAGGACCTTAGAGCGGCCAACGGAGCCGTTAAACCTGTCAGGGTGGTTCATTCCAAACGGCTTGGGTTATTGGACAACCCCAGACCGGTTCCACTCTCTCAATTGATGGACGAACAATTTCGCCCGTCAACAGTATCAGAGCAGGTTCCTTCAAAAATCAGTTTAAGCACTGAAAGGTAGATAATGGAGAGAAAAAACAAGTATAAAAATGGAATACCATAGTTTTATGGAAAAAAGTATGCATTTTGGAGCATAATGATGAAGACATATATACATGCATAGAGATTTGATATTTTGCAATCAATTGTAAATGGATACACAACACCAGCAGTTCCTCCGACAAATGAAAAAGAAATGAAACTCGATCAGAATAATTCCAAAGCCACAAATACACTTATGAATGGTCTTGGAGACCATATTTACCAAAGTTTCACATTTTAAGTCTACTAAATATATCTGGGACAAACTTCGATATATTTATGAAGGAGATTCAAAATTCAAAGAAGAAAAGCTTCAAACTTATAGAGATCAGTTCGAACAACTAAAGATGAAGGAAGATGATAACATTGCAGCTTACTTTTTATGAGTAGATGAAATAGTAAATGCATGAGATTAGGAGAAGAAATCAAATAATATGTAATTGTTCAAAAGGTACTAATATCTCTTCCTATGAGATTTGACCCTAATATATCAACACTAGAAGAAAGAGAATATCTAAACTCAATAAGCATGGATGAACTACATGGAATCTTCACAGCATATGAAATGCAAACTGAAGAGGGAAATCCAGATATAAAATAAGCATCCAAAAGGTCAAAGAAAAAATAAAAATAACATAGCAACAACAATGACATCTCGGAAGATGATGAAGAAGCGTCCAACTTTGTCAGAAGATTGAACAAGGGAACCAACAACAAGTATAGAGGTAATATTCCTTTGATTTGTTTTAATTGTGATTGTATTGGTCATTTTGATAAAAAAATGACCTCATAAGAAAAAGAGAAATGATGAAGGTTACTCAAATAGAAAAAAAACATATAAAGGCAAAAGAACCACCAAGAAAGTTTTCAAGAAAATCTTATTCACCAAATAGGACATCTCATCATCAGATGAAGATGAAGTTGGTGACAATGAGACAGAAAGAGTTCTATTCATTGAAGTAGAAGACTCTGATAAAGAATACTTTGAAGAAGAATATGAAGAGGTCGAAGAAGAATATGAAGAGGCCAAAGTTGACTACCGAAAAGAATTGTTGTGTGCCATAAAAGTTATCATAAGAGAAAAGAAGAAAAACAAGAAACTACAAGCAAAACTAGAAAAGAAAGAAGACACTCAGGAGCTAGAACAAATGATCACAAATTTGAATGTTCAAATTGAAGAAGATAAAAGAATTGAAGAAGCACTCAAAGAATAGATAGAAAGAAGAGACAAGATCATTGGAAATTTGGAAGTAGAAATTGTCACATTAAGAAAGGATTTTCAAACGAAAAATATGCAAAATAACTCAAAAATTTTGAATGACATTATCAACAGTCAAATACCTAATCATGAAAACTCCAGACTTGGATACAATCAGACAGAAAAGGGATCAAGCTATGTTATAACCCTAAATTTCTCCATACATGCATACCTGTCATTTGGCCCTCTTACTTGCTGTTTTTTCCAAGCCATCACTGAGTTGCTCTTCTTAAAAATTCATTTTTTGAAGATGTACTCAGGTTAATCCACTACAGCCCGCGTACGTGCTCAGGCTGCTCCACTACATGCTTCACACGTACTTAGGTTTCTCCACTATATCCCATGTACATACTCAGTCTGCTCCACTACAACCTGCATATACCTCCACAAAGTTGAAAAAATTAAAAAGTTGCAAGGAATTCGTTCAGATTACGGACTATTGGGTAATTTCCCAACTAATCCACCGCCTATAGCCCGTCACCCAACCAAATAACCATCCTTTTGTCATATAAAATGAGGTTTTGGTGTATCATTCCTAATCCAAACATAAGAATAGACAAACTCTACCCGTTTCACATCCCCTCCTTGCCCCAAGCAATTGCATCCACCTTGTGAGATTCGCATCAAAATTTCCCATTTTTTCCTTTTTCCTCCATCATAAGCCCATTCCATTTCCAAGAATAAGGTTGAGAGGAGAAAGATACATGGAGGTGCACTTGGAGCTTGGTGAAAAGGATCTCAGACCAGGTTCAAGGAGTAGTTGTCGATCTTGTTGTAAGTAAACATTGTGATATCAATAAAAGGAATACTTTTTTTGTCCTGAAATATGATGTTTCAAATCTTTGTGTTTGATTTATGCTTTATTTTAACATCTAACCCATGATTTATATATGAGATTCATGTTTGTCATTCCATGTTTATCTGTTTGTGAATGAAGGCCAACCTTGGGAAGAGGCTTGTAGTCAGCGGAGCTATCGAACGCGAAAGGATCGACACCGGACGCAGAGTAAAAGGTAAAGTTACCGGATATTTTCACTTTGTATTTCATGCATGAATGTGGGATATATTCAGGGTAGTTATAAAAAGTAGGAGACTTTTAGATGGTTAGATCTACCTACATTTTGAACCCTAGTGTAGTCCATAGGGGGGTTTTCCCACTATAGAATAAATGGCGAACATACTTGGGAAGCCTCTAGGGGTTTAGGGGATTTTATGGGTGTTTGATTGGTTTCTACCTTTTGAGTTTCTTTCTGAGTGTGCTAAGTCTTTAAGGGATTCTGGTCACCTGTCGGTGCCTTACCAGTTCTCCCTACCTTGTTAATCTACCTGTTTTTTTTCATGTTTTGAGAAGTTACAGAGGTGTATGCGGCTTCTAGTGGGTTTGCACACGTACATATGTGCCCTGCTTTTAGACAACCCACGTACATACGTAGGCTACTGAAGTAGCAGTTGCGCGCCTGTGTCAAGAAATTTTTCTTTAAGAAGAGGCAGTCAACCTATTCCCTGATTGAAGTCTAACTTCTCAGGGCTTCTTGATTAAGTACAGTGTCTCTATTTTTATATTCGAAGCCTAGGTTTGATCTTAGTTTGGTTATCTTTTCAAATATTTTGTGTGTTTAGTTCGGAAGGGTTTTAGGAAAGTCTTTGAGTTTTGTTGATCAGCCTGTTTGGTGTCTTCAGTGACTCCCTATGATCGACAGTGGGCTAGAGGTCAATATTCAGTCTTGTCTTGTTTTTCAATTTTTCCCCTTTCGCTTGCTTTAAAGAAAAATAAAAAGAATTTGTTTCAAGTTTCTTGTTTGAAGCATAAAAAAAAAGAAAAAGAAATTAGCATAGTGTTGTGTTTTCTTCACATCTTGAAATCATTTCAAAAGAAAATAAGAAAGATAATCCTTCTTTGCTAGTGTTCTTATAAGTTTCAATTTTTTACAAGAATCTTAACAACATCAGTTGCACTACCACACCCCTTTTGAGTAAATCAAGCCTTAAAAAGAACGCTAATTAAAATTAATTAGACCTTATGTTTGTAGGGTCAATCAACTATTCTAGGCTAGAGCCTTGAATTAGGTTAGAGAGGAAACTCTTCATGGCTTACAAACAAGCACTGGAGTTAGAGCTAGGTAGTGTAAAAATTCCAGTAAATGTGAAAGTTATCTGGGACCCCCCTCTAACACAGGGGCTAAACACGAGGTCGCGTGAGGAAAGGTAGTGGAGATAACCCCTCCAAAGTCGGACCAAGCATAGTGGGGAACACATATTAAGTACTTTTCATGGTATATTGTTGGTTTCATTTGCCTAGAAAGCTTCGTGGAACTTGAATCCATTCAAGATCCTCAGTTGTCTTCCAGACCACTTGATTTTGATACCCTCGATAGGTTTCAGGCTTGTTACCCTCCTCATTGTGGTCCACCCAACTGTCAACTGTACCCTCCTGGTGACTATTTATGAGATGACAACTTAGTTTCCTTTATTCTAGCGACTTACATAGGTGGTTGCAAGGGTATACAACAGTAGCTAGGGTATATGTTGGGCCATTATTTCTAGAGTATACCTAGAGGGTGATTCTGTGTTTGAGTTACACTTGCACCAATAAGTTTCTCTAGTGTTGGTTAGCATAACTGTTCTTCCTACTAGATAGTGGTCTGCTTGATTTACCTTTAGGAATTTCTAGTGTGTGCTCAATGCTTCCTATTTTTCCATAGTGAGTTAGTCAATCATTTCTTTGGGTCTCTGACCTAAGGTGGTTGACCTCCCACCCCACTGGTCGTGAGGAATGTTTGGTCTTCCACTTAGAAACGTGGAGCCGCCTCTCTATAGGAGTTGTTTTTATAACACTAGTTCATTGGAGTCAGTGTGTGAGACTTTTATGGACTTGAATGATCTTGCAAGGGGATAAACCATGCATAAGATCTTGATGGCTAAATTTCCTGAAGATACCAACCAAGGAAACCCTTCACAAGGGGATTCTTGTGCTTTTCCTTTCTTCAGAAATGTTGGTGTCCCTTTGATGGCCACTTTGTACATTCCTGGGTTGAATGTGGGACTACTGGTTTGGTTGGGCACCATTACAAATGTCCTAAACTCTCTTGACATTTCTCAGTTAAGCACTTTATGTCATGGGAATCATGTTGATGTTACTTCGTCAACAAATTCTTCTCCTCCTCCTTCTCCTACATCTGGTGAGTATAGTTACTAGTAACCGAAAGTCTAAACAAAATAGAAAGAGGAATAATAGGAAGAAGAAATCACCAACCTCTGCAAGTCATGTTGGAAATAGGTCCTTAACCTCTGCAATTCATGCCAAAGACCAGCACCCAACCCATGCAAGTCACGCTAGGGGAAAGAACCTAGCCTCTGCCAGTCATGCTAGGGGAAAAAGTACAGTCCCTGCTAGTCATACTGGTAATAGGTCTGTAGCCTCTATGAATCATTTTATTGACCCATCACCAACCTCTACAAGTCATGTTGGAGATGTGCAACTAGCCACTTCTATTCATGATGGGGGAATTGATTATGTTGAGAAACCTAGATGGATAGGATGTAAGACTAAGTTCCCTTGTAAGATTTGCAAGGGAGATCACCTTACTCATTTATTCTCTGGCCTTCCAAAGGTATGAAGATTTTGGTCCCTGTCTGCAAGCTCTTCTGATTCTGAGTCTTCTGAGGTTTCCTCACAGTCTATTCATCCATTGGTTGAGAAATTGGTCATGCTGATACAGTCATCGGTCGATCCCACTCCTATTTTGGGGGGTGAGGTGCGTTTATACCATGTGGTCTCACAATATATTCATCCATTGGTTGAAAACGTGGTCATGTCGATGCAGTCTTTGACTGATCCCACTCTTATCTTGGAGAGTGTCGAGTCTACCAAAGTGGTCACGTCGATGCAATCTTTGACTGATCCCACTCCTCTCCTGGGGAATGAAGTGTCTACAGACTATGTTTTTAGCATTTCCAGTTCAGTACTTTCAGAACAAGGAGGCATTCCGCTCACTTCGAGCACACCCCCTGCAAGCCCTAGGATGGTTTCCTTTAATTGGAATGACCTTGTTGAGCCTCATCTTCCTTCTTCCACACCCTTTCAAATAAGGGTTGAAGTTAATTCAACAAACATTTATCGATGTATTGTGGATGAAGGATCCTCTGAAAGTATTTTACCCTCCTCGGTTTGGAAAGTCTTGGGATCTCTCGAGCTTTTGTCTTCTTCGCATGAGCTGTTGGATTTTGACAGACGTCCTAGTGAATATTTGGGGATTCTTCCTCAATTTCCTATCTCATTAGGTGGGAATATTTTCCTTCTCTATGTTATAGTGGTGCAAGGCCCATTAGATTTTAATATGCTTCTCATGCATGGTTATGTATATGTTATGAACCCTGTAGTGTCTACATTCTTCAGGGTAATGAATTTCCCTCACAATGGAAGCATTGTCACTATTGACCAGCTGGCATCTGATAATCACCATCCTAGTTCAGTGTTATTTCAGACTACCCCTTTACATGTTCCTAGTGTTTGTGTATACTCTACCCCGCGACGGGTTAATTATGTGGCATCTTATCCTCGGTGTTCAATTGCTTCTAAGAAGGAACCTGTGCAATCATGTTTTCCTTCTCGAGACTTGGTCTCAACAATTGATCCATCGGTTTATCCAATGGGTGAATGGGATCCCTTGCTTCCCCCTTTAGATCCAAGTCATCTTGAGTCTCCTTCTAAGTTTGATTTCATTTTTTTTAGAGCCTCAAGCCCTCGTGCTTTTGATTCTTCGCTTATAGACTTTGCCAGTCCTCGCTAGAGCCTCCATCACCATATGGAATATGGTCAGTTTACTTCAGTATTTGGGACTGTCGACCCTTGTTTGCATGATTTCTCATATTTTGAATTTCCTACAGATGAGGCTATCCTTGAATCCTTGACTACAGTTTCTATATCGTGAGAGGACTTACACCATGGTTTATGTTTTCTTCCCTTTTGGGAGACTTTCCAAGTTGACTATAGAAGAGACTCTTGGTATGAGCCTAGAAGTGGGCTCTACCTAAACCAATTTCATACATGAGTTGTATCCCCCTAGAGTCTTCTTGAATCCCTTTTCAGACTCTATAAACATGAAAATATTTTTGAGCGATCTTGTTGTCCTTCACGCTCGCCAAACTCAAATTTGAAGGCAGGTTTGTCTGACGGTATCTTTCCCCTTTTTCAGTCCAGATCTTCAATTGTACGAAAAAAGGTATACTCTAGAAACTTCGGTTCGCTAGAAGAGTATTCTCAGGTATAAGTTTAACCCTTTTTCGGGCCCGAGGGACTAAATTTACCAAAAAGGAACCCCCACAGAGTCCATAGTTAAGCTCTTTTCAGGCTCCCTAAAATCGAAAACATCGTCGAGTGACCTTGTTCCTTCACACTTGTTAAATTGGTCCAGAAGAGCATCCCCTACAGAGTCCATAACTAAGCTATTTTCAGACTCCTTAAAATTGAAAAGATCGTCAAGTGACCTTGTTCTTTCACACTCGTTAAATCGGTCCAGAAAAACATCTACTGGCATGAGTTTACCCCTTTTTTCAGCCTGTAGATTAAGGAGGAAAAAGGTACACCTCGGGAGATTCATCTCACCAGGAGAGTTCTCCTAAGTAAATTTTATACTTTTTCAGGCTAAGGAGACTAAATCTAGAAAACAGTTGTGATTCCATAGTTAAACTCTTTTCAAACTCCTTAAAATTGAAAAGATTGTCGAGTGATCTTGTCTGTGTCACACTCGTTAAAATGTTTATGAATAGACGTCTCTTTGGTGCAATTTTACCCCCTTTTCGAACCGACTAGACTACTTTCGAAAAAGGTACCCCAACAAAGTATTCTTTTATGTTTTTTCATACTCTCTAATCATGAAAAAACTACCGATCTTACCTTCTCTGGGCTCGTAAAAAATACATTGAAGGGGGTTTATTGTGTCTTGATAACTGCATTTTCATATTTGCATATTTGGCCTAATGTCGGCTCCATTTTCCTCTCAACTAAACCTTTGAAGCATGCCTTATATGCAAGCCTTGTAGCACTTTGCCTTTGCGACCTGACACCTTGACCCATGGAGGAATTTTCCCTGAGTGTCCTTTTCTTGCACATGTCTCATTGTTATGATAATTAGTGTGTTCCTTGTGCTTGGAACTAGTATGCTTGCAACACTCGTTCCTCCTTTGTAATGTAGCATTATTTTATTCTTTTTCAATCTCTTTAAAAATATTGAAAAAGACAAAAAAAAAATAAAAAATACCCCAAAAAGAGGACGGGAACTATATTTTATTTTTATTGCAGCACAATGAGTCGCCCTTGGACAAAGCACATCCTTTCATTTGTTTGTCAAGCTTTGGGATATAATATTACCTTAGGAATTTATTCTCGCTACATAGAGTTGTGTCCTCCTTTGTTTGGTTATTCTTCCAAACTTGTGGAGAGTTTATGTTGCCTCATGCATCGTATACTTATGTCAATTTCATGTTGCCTGAGTCTGATCAACTGTCATGATATTTTCCAAGGGAATTTTTACCCAACCTGAGTCATCATTTCTATGCTTTGTCTCTTGACCTCATGCCCGTCCATCCTGAAAGTCCAATCAAGTCCTTGTTGGAAATCACTGAAGTTATTTGCCTGATCATTGAGATCCTCTTGTTTGTTCCCAACGAGTCATCTAATACCTCTAGGTAGTGAAGTCATACACTCACATTACACTCCTACCCAAGTTTTGAAGATCTTGAATTTTTTTCTCGAGCTCTAAAGGCCTCATCTCCAACCATCAAGCATCATTTTCTTCTTGAAGATGGATACTATACATGTACATATTTGATTTTGAGATGTAGATCCATCGTGTATTGCTCGCGACTACACTTTATATAGTTGTATGACATGGATATGCAGTGTATTAGATTGGAAACCATGATTTATTTCATCCCAGTCATGGGTATGCCCTCCTCAGAGAGACAATTGCTATTTTTGCATAAGGCACCTCCCAAACTTTGGTCTCGTGCTCACTCACTTCATACATTGTTGAATATTTTGTAATGTATTTCTTCCATCAGATGCTCCTATGACTTCACACATTAGGGGGAATTTGTTATA
This sequence comes from Picea glauca, assembly GCA_000966675.3. Lineage (NCBI taxonomy): Eukaryota > Viridiplantae > Streptophyta > Pinopsida > Pinales > Pinaceae > Picea > Picea glauca. Next base: position 279,432 of record JZKD02S2308455.1, on the reverse strand, counting down.
ACCCTAAATTTCTCCATACATGCATACTTGGCATTTGTCCCTCTTACTTACTATTTTTTCCAAGCCATCACTGAGTTTCTCTTCTTAAAATCTTATTTTTTGAAGATGTACTCAGGCTGCTCCACTACAGCCCACGTACATACTCAATATTCTCCACTACATCCCCCGTACATACTCAGGCTACTAAACTACAGGCCACGTATACCTCCAAAAAGTTGCAAAAATTAAAAAGTTGCAAGGAATTCATTGAGATTATGGGCTATTGGGTAGTTTCCCAACTAATCAACCGCTTATATCCCTCCACCCAAGAAAATAACCATCTTTTTTTCATATAAAAGGAGGTGTTGGGGACTCATTCCTAAGTCAAGAATAAGAACAGTGAAACTCTACCCATTTCACAACCCCTCCTTCCCAAGCAATTGCAGCCACCTTGTGAGATTTGCATTAGAATTTCCCATTTTTTCCATTTCCGTCCATTATAAGCCCATTCCATTTCCAAGAAGAAGGTTGAGATGAGAATATATGCGGAGGTGCACTTGGAGCTTGGTGAAGAGGATCACGGACCAGGTTCGAGGAGTAGTCATCAATCTTGTTGTAAGTAAACATTGTGATATCAATAAAAGGAATTATTTTTTTGTCTCGAAATATGATGTCTCAAATCTTTGTGTTTGATTTATGCTCTATTTTAACATCTAACCCATGATTTATATATGAGATGCGTGTTTTTAGTTCCCTATTTATCTATTTGTGAATGCAGGCTATCCTTGGGAGGAGGCTTGTAGTTAGCGGAGCTATTGAACGCGAAAGGATCGACACCGAACATGCAGTAAAAGGTAAAGTTACCGTATCTTTTCACTTTGTATTTCATGCATGAATGTGGGGTATATTCGGGGTAGTTATAAAAATTAGGATACTTTTAGATGGTTAGATCTACCTACATCTTGAACCCTAGTGTAGTCCATAGGGGGGTTTTCCAAGCTCCAAAACAATAGAGCAACTGAGCAAGAAACATATCCAAAAAGCTATGCAGAAACAATCAAAAGGGATAGGAAGGTATACAACTAAAATTACAGGGGCACTCCACCAAGAAGATTCATATTTTAGAATCAATGACCGACAAAAACATATAGGCCTTAGGAAGAAGAAGGATTCATAAGAGTACCTCCTTTCAGAAGATCTTCAACTCCCAGGTATCAAACTATATTTTTTGGTTTATGTTATGCATGTAATAATTTTATACATAAAGTTGTGAATTTCAGTGCTAACAACAAGAACATAAACAAATTTGAAATTCATACACAAAAGGGTTATCCAATAAGGCCTAGTGAAACATAGAGAAGAAGTTACAACAAGTTTGAATATTTGAGCACTGAAGTGGAATGCTACAAATGTAACAACTTTGGACACATAGCCAAAGATTACAGAATGATAGTCCCACCTAGAGACCCACAACAGAACAACAACAGTCACAGACATGAACCTCAGAAAAGGACATGGATAAGAAAGCAAAATCAATATAGCAATGAAGAACGCACACTCGCTCTACGAGATAAGAAGAATAAACGTGGTTGGCATGTTGATAGTGGTTGTTAAAAACACATGACAAGTGATAGAGACAGGTTTCTTACATTAATAAAGGAAAGAGATGGATCGATCTTCTTCGGAAATGATGATTCAACTAAAATCATTGGAAAAGGCGCAGTTAGAATTGGGAACAAGAATACCAAGGCATAAAATGTTCTACTAGTAGAAGATATGAAACATAATCTTCTAAGTGTGATTCAAATGTGTGACCAAGGTCATAAAGTTACTTTCGATTCAAAAAAGTGCAAGATAGCAAAAAAAAGTTCAGGAAAATTAATTGCAACTACTGCGAGAACTTCCAGAAACATATATGTATTAAGTGAAATTGGACATGAAAAGTGTTGCCTAGGAAAGGAAGATGAAAGTTGGATATGGCACAGAAGAATGGGTCACATACATTTTTATAACCTTTTCAAAGTCAACAAATGAGAATTAGTTAGATAAACTCCCCAGATCACGAAACCAGCCAACACTTTATGCAAGCATTGTAAACAAGGAAAGCAAACAATGACCAGGTTCAAATCAAAGGAATATTCAACGACAAGACCATTGGAAATTGTGCATAATGATCTAGTTGGACCAAATACAACAAAGGGTTTAAAAGGTGAGAAATACTTTATGTTATTAGTTTATGATTATACAAGAATGACTGGAGTTTTCTTTCTTAGAAATATGTCAAAATCTTTTGAAAACTTCAAGTTCTACAAGGAAATGGTTGAAAATGAAATGGATTCAAAATTCAAATGCTTGAGATATGATAATGGAGGAGATCTCACTTCAAAGGAATTTATGGACACGTCAATAGAATGGAGTTGTTGAAAGAAATAATAGGAGAGGACAGGAAATGGCTCGAACAATGCTAATGGATTCCAAATTGACACATATCTTTTGGACATAGGTAGTGCATACAATAGTTCACATTCAAAATACAGAAATACTCAAGAACAACACTTACAAAACTCCCTACAAGCTATGAAAAGGAATACCAACAAATGTGAAGCACTTCATAGTTTTTGGAAGCAAATGCTACATCAAAAGAGAAGATGGAAGAATGAGAAATTTTGACTCTCGTGTTGATAAAGGAGTACTTTTTAGTTAGTGAAGTTCAAGGAAAGAATACAAGTGTTACAAGCTGATATTGAACAAATTTGTGGAAAGATGTTGATACTGAGAGGGGGGTGAATCAGTATCAAGTACAATTTAAAAACCTTTTTAAACTTATACTTAAACCATTCAATTATATCAAATGAGAAATGAACAATAGTATAAGAGTTACACCAATACACCACAATACACCATGCACAATATATGAGAAATAATCAATAGTTTT
>JZKD02S2308455.1:263349-273717 GCA_000966675.3 Picea glauca | reverse complement strand
TTCCACCCAAGAATATATGAGAGATAATAAAACTTTACATTAAATCATCACCATCAACCAATCATCACATAGAACCTGATAATGCTTCCTGAGACTTTTTCAATTTCTGCAATTCCTCAATTCTTGGAGTATTCTGATATTGTAGATAATATTACTCAATGTATTATTTGAAACTCCTCCAATTTTCACTCCTTGAATCCTCCCCAAAAAGAGGTTATATAAAGAATGGTAGACTTTATTCAATTCTGGTCTATTCAGAAGACCCAACTTGTACAGCATGCCCTGCGCTCAATATTTAACATCCAATTCTGAAACATGCACACATGAAGCTAAAGTCCGTACTCTTTCCAATGGAAGTGGTCCCACTTCATTTGGATTCTTTATAAAGAAGTTATGACTATTTTACCCGGAACACATGTTTATTGACTAGCTTCAGGACTAGTCACAAGCCCTATCTTCCACAGAGTGTATCTCTATAATTATAGAAAATCAAGAGCTGAAATTTTTACCAGAGGTACCTTGATATGAATTCTCAATACCATAGCGATTTCACCATCTGAATCGTTCTAGAAAAAAAGTTATAGCAAAAATGGTAAGACGACCTGAAAATAACATACCTTAGAACACATCACCAAAAGACTTCATCCTCCCTTGAAATTCGGCCTTCTTTTACTTCTTATTCCCTCTGAAATTTGACTTATATAAAATGAATGTATAATGATGTTTATTTATACCATTTATGTCACTTCCTTTTAACATTAGGGTCGACCTGAAACTTTCTTATTTTGTAATTCTTTTCTTTAATTATCTTCGGGGCCTACATGTACAATTCACTTTGTCATCTTCAAAAATTCATTTCTCCTCAACTATGAGGATCCACGTGACATGCCACATACCACTGGAAACAACATGATGTATACTATCCATCCATGGGTTTTGTATCTGCATGTGCATTTTTCTTCATGTAAAAATATCTTCATCAATCGTGTGGTCCTAAACCCATGACTAGGGTTGACATCAATGACAACAACCAATCTTCCAACAAAAGAATCAACATAAAAATTGATGAAACAGGTAGACAATAATTAAATGAAGAAGAAAATGAATCAATGGAACAACTTTACGAAGAAGAAGTAGAAGATTAAAAAGAAGTATAAGGGGAAGATGAAGATGATTTGACAGAAGAAGAATAGAAAGTTCAGCAAGTGCCTCCAAATATACCTAGAAGACAAGTACAAAAGAATCATCTTTCAGATCAGATTATCAAAAACAAAGATGCAGGAGTTGAGACTAGAAGAAAAATATGTTCACTAGAACAAAAACAACTAGCACTCTCATCTACGATTGAACCAAGTTGTTTTGAAGAGGCTAGCAAGGATGAATTTTGGAATAAGGCCATGGATGAAGAATTGGATCAAATAGAGAAAAATGACACTTTGGAATTGGTTCCAAGACCAAAGGATAAGAATGTGATCAACACAAAGTGGGTATACATGAATAAATTAAATGAAGATGGACAAGTTACAAGGAACAAAGATAGATTGATATGTAAAGGATATGCATAGGTTGAAGGAATCGACTTTGAAGAGACATTTACCCCAGTTGCTTGAATGGAAGCAATCAGATTCCTTTTAGCTTATGCATGCTCCAAAAGTATTAAAGTGTATCGTATGGATGTAAAATCAACTTTTCTGAATGGGGAACTTGAAGAAGAAGTCTACATTGAAAAACCAAAAGGATTTCAGTTGTTCGAGAACACGAATTATGTGTGTAAATTAAAGAAGACCTTATATGTTCTAAAGTAGGATACTAGAGCATGGTAATATAGACAGGATAAATATCTACAATAGGTAGGGTTCAAAAAAGGAAGCATAGACAACAAAAACGAGATCAAGGTAACTCAAGATAGTATTTTATTAATTGAAGTTTATGTTGATGATATTATTTTTGGAAGTATTGATGACAGGTTAAGACATAAATTTGCAAAGGAAATGCAGAATGAATTTGAAATGTCATTACTTGGAGAACTATCCTTGTTTCTAGGTCTTCATATACGTCAAAGCAACCAAGGAATTTGTATTTCTCAAACCAGGTATATCAAAGAAATGATAAAGAGGATTGAAATGGAAGATTGCAAACTAGTTATCACTCCCATGCAAACCAATTGCAAGTTGAGCAAAGATAATGATTCAAAGTCTACATATTAGAGGCAATACAGGTCAATGATTGGTAGCCTACTATATGTGACAACATTCAGACCAGATGTAATGTAGGTAGTTGGATAGGTGGCATGATTTCAAGCAGAAACAAAGGAATCATATGTATCAGTAGTGAAGAGGATTTTCAGATATCTCAAAGGAATAGAAGAGTTTGGATTATGGTATCCAAAAGGAAAGGATATACCACTTATTGCCTACATAGATGTAGATTAGGCAGGTTGCATTGATGACCAATGAAGCACCAATGGAGCAACGTTATACTTGGGTGAGTGTTTAGTATCATGGATAAGAAAGAAACAATCATCAGTATATTTATCTACAACCGAGGCAGAGTATATTGCAGTAGCAACATGTTGTACATAGGTTCTATGGATGAAGCAAACTCTGACAAATATACAGGTTGAGTATGATGAGCCCATTCCAATATATTGTGATAATACAAGTGCCATCAGTATCTCAAAGAACCTAGTGATGCACTCTAAGACGAAGCACATTCCAATCACGTATCACTTTCTACAGGAACATGTTGTAGAAAAGAACATCAGAGTTGAATATGTGGGCACAAAAGAACAAGTCGAAGACATCTTTACAAAACCACTTCCACAGGAAGCCTTTGAGTATCTTCACCACAGACTCAAATCTATTTCTACTCCAAAATGAATTATTTTGAATGCTTATCTTATATGTCTTATATGTACACGAGGAAGCACCATAAAGAGGACATTTTAGGTTGGGAGATCAGACGAGTCAGTTAGGGGGAGAAGCCCCAGATGGAAAGATACATTTTCCATTGATGACAAAGGGGGATATATTTATTAGATGCAGAGGACAGAGACATGGTTCCAAGGGGAGCATTGGTCATAGATATGAAAATGACAAAGGCATGGTTCCAAGGGCATCATGAGTGATATGATTTCAATATTGCATCAGAGTTCTGGCATCAATGCCAAAGGGGGAGAATATTGATTAATTGGGTTGGTTTTCATTAATATCAACCCTTGAATAAAGTCTGGTAGCGAATTTCGGTAGCACATGTTTTGGGTAAAGGACCCAAGTTTATTTGATGGATAATGGTATGAATTTTGATATATTTGTAGGTAAGACTATTTTAGATGGATAGTACATGTCATGCCATTTCTGATGGTATGTGGAACATCAAATAACTCCTCACGGTTAGATATTTATGGCCATGTGAAGTTGGAGGACCCTCATGAGTCATCTAGAAGCCCCAAAAAGTCAAAGTGTTTGCAAAATAATTTATTTAAATAATAAAGTTAATGGAAAACTCTCTAAAATAAGGAAAGTGTGATGCTACATGAAAGTATAAATAATAGGCAAGGCTCTCTCATTTAATCACACCTGAACACATTGAATATCTATTGTTGTGTAAGAATTATTGAAAGTACCCATTGATGCATCTGAGGTTGCGAAATTCTAAGATAGTACGAAGGGTTGACAGCGAAAGTTTTGAAATTACAATGAATACAAAAAAAACCTAATTTTTGAAGCGTACGAGGGTTGACAATGTATTAGGGTGCTTACATACGGAGGATGGCAGTGTATTAGGGTGCGTAGATACGTGGACTTATAGTGTATTAGGGTGTGTACATGTGGGTAAAGCCATGGAAATTTGAGAAGATCAAGATGCAGAGGTTCTATATTCTGAGATCAAGCTCCCAAGAAGGTCTACAGTGCTCAGATACATCAGATCTATCCATTGGTTCGAAAGGTATGTCTTATTTCTATGAATAGTTGGATTTTGATGTATGTATGAAAAATGGTTATGGATATTTGAGGATTCCCGCTAGAGAGACTAGTGGTTGCATGTGATCTTCTGTATAATTCATATCTATAGAAATACAATGTTGGTGTATTTATCATTGATACTTGTTAAAGTTGAGGCACATCTTGTATTTCTTGGCATATGGCTAAGGGTTTTTATGGTATATGGTTGAGAACTTGTATTTTTGAAGTGGTTGATGTATTGAGAGGTTGAATATTAGAAAGGGTTTGATGACTAGGTCATGTGACGGTTATTATACTTGTTCATGATTATACACACTCATATGGCACATGACTAGAGAGAGATATATACTTTTTGGGTAAAGTGTATGTATGAGGATGCATGCACAGGGTACATTTACATTATGGATATAGTGAAATGTTGCAGATCTATGTGAAAGAAGTTCCAAAGGCTCATAAGTTTTTAGAAAAAGAAAACCCTAGTTTTCAAAAGGCATACGCAGTCTTCATAACAAACAAAACATGTACATATGCATGATGTTGCATAGATAGGGCATGTACATACGTGGGTTGCAGAACTATAGGGAACGTATCTATTATATTTTGTTGATACATGTTCAGTTCAGGTACATATTGATTTCAGGGCAGTTGTACAGGTTGGGTGTAGGTCAGTGGTACAGTTTTTAACATTTGTATAGTGGTATATCTCACAGTTATAGTGTGATAGTGGTTCCATCATTCTACTTATACTTCAGGGTGATTGGATGGGGCAAGGATAAGTGGTTGTAGCCATATTCCGATTATAGCCGGAGAACATAGGGGGTTGTAGCCTCCTTCTAGTTATAACCAAAGATTTGGGGATTTGAAGCTTCCCTTAGGTTGTAGCCTAAGAAACTAGCGGTTTGGAGCCTCCTTCCAGTTGCAGCTAGAAAACAAAGGAAGTTGGTGCTTCCAATGAATGTAATTCTTCAAGACATATAAGAAAAATCATTCTGTGGTTTTCTCTTGCTTTGGGTTTCCACGTAAAAACACTAGTGTACTTTGTATGTGTATGATTGTTCATTTGTTCATTATTTATTTACTCTGAAAATATTGGATGATAATGCTACATTTATATAACACTTGAATTACATGGTTAAAAAGAATTATATTTCTCTATTATTGATTCATCCCCCCTCTCAGTAATCCAACATCAGTTACCACTCCTATGCAAACTAGTTGAAAGTTCATCAAATATGATGATTCAATGTATACAGACCAGAATAATATAGGTCAATGATTGGTAGCTTACTATATGTGACAACATCCAGACTAGATGTAATGCAGGCAGTTGGACAGGTGTCACAATTTCAAGCAACACCAAAGAAATCACATATCTTAGTAGTGAAGAGGATTTTAAGATATCTCAAAGGAACAAAAGTGTTTGATTTATGGTATCCAAAAGGAAATGATCAATCACTTATTGCCTACACAGATGCAGATTGGACAGGTTGCATTGATGACCGACGAAGCACCAATGGAGCAGTGTTCTACTTTGGTGAGTGTTTAGTATCTTGGCTAAGCAAGAAACAATCATCAATATCTTTATCTATAGTTGAAACATAGTATATTACATCAGTAGGAAGTTGTACTTAGGGTCTATGGATGAAACAAAATTTGACAGATATACAGGTTGAGCATGATGAGCCCATTCAAATCTATTGTGATAATACAAGCACCATCAATATCTCAAAGAACCCAATGATGCACTCCAAGATGAAGCACATTCCAATAAAGTATCACTTTCTACGGGAACAAGGTGTAGAGAAGAACATCAGAGAGGAATATGTGGGCACAAAAGAACAAGCGGCAAACATCTTTACAAAACCGCTTCCAAGAGAATCCTTTGAGTATATTCTCCATAGAATCAGAGTAATTTATACTCCAAAATGAATGGTTTTGAATGCTTATCTTATATGTCTTATATTTACACGAGGAAGCACCATAAAGAGGACAGTTCAGGTTGGGAGATCAGTTTCAGGAAGACTTCATTTAGGGAGAGCAACCCTGGATGGAAAGATACCTTTGCTATTGATGACAAAGGGGGAGAGATTTATCATATGCAAAGGAAAATTCTTGGAGAAAGAGCACAAAGGCATGGTTCCAGGGGGAGTGATGGTCATAGGGGGACAATGAGTGATATGACTTCAATATTGCATCATAGCATTTCCATCAATTCCAAAGGGGGATATTGTTGATTATTTGGGTTGGTTGTCATTGATGTCAACCCTTGAAGAAAGTCTGGTAGCGAATTCTGGTAGCAAAAAGGTTTGGGTAATGGACCTAAGTTTGTTTGATGTATAATGGTATGAGTTTTAATATATTTGAATGCAATACTATTATATATGGATAGTACATTGCATGCCATATACGTTGGTATGTGTAACATCACATAACTCATCACAGTTACAGAGTTATGGTCATGTGAAGTTGAAGAACAAAGTGGTTATAAAGAAGAAATTATTTAAATAATAAAGTTAAGTGATGAGTGTACTATAATTCAAAGTGAATACAAAAGAAATTATTTAAATAATAAAGTGAAGTGATGAGTGTACTATAATTCAAAGTGAATACACAAGAAATTATTTAAATAATAAAGTGAAGTGATGAGTGTACTATAATTCAAAGTGAATACAAAAGAAATTATTTAAATAATAAAGTTAATGGAGAAATTACTATGTGGACAAGTGGTTAGAAGTGGGTTAGCCCTAAAATAAGGAAAGTGGTTTAAGATGGTTAGAAAAATAATAAAGTGAAATGATGAGTGTACTATAAGTCAAAGTGGATACAAAAGAAATTATTTAAATAATAAAGTTAATGGAGTAATTAATATGTGGACAAGTGGTTAGAAGTGGGTTAGGCCTAAAATAAAGAAACTGGGTTAAGATGGTTACAAGGTAACCCTTGAGGAAGATACATAAAAGTATAAATAAGAGGCAATGGTCTCTCATTTAATCAACTATTGAATATCATTGAATATCTATTTTGTGAAAGGTTATTTGGGCAGGTGTTATTGATAGAGAAAAGTGCGGCAAGAAAAGTGTTGCAGAAAAAGTGCAACAGAAAAATCGCAGAAAAAAAAAGTGTGGCACAAAAATCATAGCAAGAAAATTGCGACAGAAAAAGTGCAACAAGAAAATCATGGCAAGAAAAGTGAGGTAGGAAGAGTTCGGTAGAAAAAGTGCGGCAGGAAAATTGCGGCAGAAAAAATGCGGTAGAAAAACGCGACAGAGAAAGTGCGAAAGGAAAATCGCGGTAGGAAAAGTGTGGCAGAAAAACTATGACAGAAAAACCACGGTACAAAAATCACGGCAACAAAACACTACAAGAAGAAAAATGTATGGTATTCATATGTGTAGTGTTGAACTTATGAATCTAGTTGAGGGTTTTTCTTGTAAATCTGTTGGATGCCCTCTTGGAAGTTTAGGGCTTGTTGTAGAATGGTTTTGAGATAGATCTTTTGAAGTATATTGTCAGTGCACTTAGTTTGATTTATTGGCATATCTTGTGGTGCATTATGAGAGACACTTGTTAGTGGTATTGGTATATGATTGGCTTATGAATGATAAATCCTTGAGGCTACATGAAAGTGACGTTATGGAACATGGTTTGATGTAAGGGTTTATGGAATTTCATTATGGATAGCATGATGTATTGCTAGAGAAATTTTGATGGTTATATTAGTATATGTATTTGGTATATGGTTGAAGTACATGTTGGGTACATGGTTGAGACAAGTAGTTGATGAGTTGGCACATACATGAGGTGTATAGTTGATGATATTGGTACATCTTTATGAGTCATAGTTTATGTGTATTTGATGCATGATTGGTATGTATTTGGTGCATGGTTAATGCACTCGTTGATGGTACAGGTTGAGGTATAGGTTGGTGCATGGTTGATGCACTGGTTTATGGTACATGTTGATTACAAGTTTTTTGGACATGTTATTGTGACAGGTTATTTGTATAGGTTTGGTGCATGGTTGATGCACTTGTTTATGGTATAGGTTGATTACAGGTTGTTTGGACAGGTTATTTGTACAGGTTTGGTGCATGGTTGATGCATTTTTTTATGGTACAGGTTGAGGTATAGGTTGATGTATGGTACATGTTGGCACAAGTTATTGGTACAGGTTGTTATAGGTTGATTACAGGTTGATTGGTACAAGTTTACAATAGTATATCTCACAGTGATAGTGTGATAGTGGTTCCATCATTATAATTCTACGTCAGGGTGGTTGGACGGGGCAAGGACAGGTGGTTGTAGCCACCTTCCGATTGTATCCAGAGAACATGGGGGGTTGTAGCCTCTTTTTGGTTGTAGCCAGAGAATTGGGGATTTGGAGCTTCCCTCAGGTTGTAGCCTGAGAAACTAGGGGGTTGTAGCCTCCTTTTAGTTGTAGCCAGAGAATTATGGAGTTGGATCTTCCTTCAGGTTGTAGCCAGAGAAACTAGGGGGTTGGAGCCTCCTTCCAATTGCATCTAGAAAACAAAGGAATTTGGTGCTTCCAATGAATGTAATTCTTAAAGACATATAAGAAAAAGTATTTTGTGGTTTTCTCCCACTTTGGGTTTCCACGTAAAACACTGGTGTACTATGCATGTGTGTGAAATCTCATTTGTTCATTTTTTATTTACTCTACAACTATTGGATGATAATTCTACATTGATATAACACTTTCATTTTATGGTGAAAAAGGATTAGATTCCTCTATTACTGATTCACCCCCCTCTCAGTAATCCAACATGACTCACTTTGATGTAGAGATCTTTCCTTTTACTTGCTTGTAGTTTTATCCTTTATAGATGTATGTTGTGGTTGAGGTGGTGTAACCGTTGTAATTGTTTCTTGATTTTTTGATTCAGTAATTTTGATTAATGCCTTTTTTAACCACTCCTTAATGTACTCCCTTAACGATGTCGTGGTAATTTCATGCCTAGTTTTAATTTCAAACAAATGATTTTCAAATTCCCTCAAATATATCTCTAATTGATGCAACGTGTCATCCACTTCATCATTCCTATTGATATACCGAACTAACCATTTTTCAACTTCATCCTCAAAAAATTATATAGTTTTGGTAAATTCATTAACCCAAGCAACTTTTAATGCACTAATTTGTCATGTTAAATATTCTTTGGTCAGGATCATGGTATCAATCAATAAATTGGGACCATTCAATTCTCTAGTAAGACTAACAAGTTTAAGAAATAAATCACATTTTCTTATTCCTTAAGACACTAGTTTCATTTATCATTTCTCTTAATTCCTTGATTCTCTCAGTTTACTTCAGCCTTTGGGACTGTCAACCCTCGTTTGCATGATTTCTCATATTTTGAATTACCTACAGATGAGGCTATCCTTGAAGCCATGACTACGGTTGCTATACCATGGGATGACTTAAACCGTGGTTTGTGTTTTCTTCCCTTTTGGGATACTTTCCAAGTTGAATATTGAACAAAATCTTGGTCTAAGTCTAGCAGTGGGCTCTACATGAAACAATTTCATACATGAGTCGTATCCCCCTAGAGTCTTATGGAAGCCCTTTTCAGACTCTATAAACATGAAAATATTTTCAAGCGATCTTGTTGTCCTTCACACTCGCCAAACTCAAATTTGAAGGCACGTCTGTCCGATGGTGTTTTTCCCCTTTTTCGGTCCGGATGTTCAATTGTAAGAACAAAGGCATACTATAGGAACTTCGGTTCTCTAGAAGAGTATTCTCAGGTATAAGTTTAACCCTTTTTCAGGCCTAAGGGACTAAATTTACGAAAAAGGAACCCCTACGGAGTCCATAGTTAAGCTCTTTTCAGACTCCCTAAAATCAAAAACATCATCGAGTGACCTTGTTACTTCACACTCATTAAACTGGTCCAGAATAATATCCCCTACAGAGTCCATAGTTAAGCTATTTTCAGACTCCTTAAAATTGAAAAGATCGTCGACTAACCTTGTTCTTTCACACTCGTTAAATCGATCTAGAACAACATCTACTGGCATGAGTTTACCCCTTTTCTTGGCATGTAGATCAAGGAGGAAAAAGGTACACCTCGGAAGATTCATCTCACCAGGAGATTTCTCCTAAGTAAATTTTATACTTTTTCAGGCTAAGGAGACTAAATCTAGAAAACGGTTGTGAGTCCATATGATCCGGATTTTATGAGTAGACCGAAATGAATACCGATTATTAGTAGGTACTTAACACAAAAATAACAGAGATACAATAAAACTGGTTTTCTATTAAATAACAAAATAAGCTGAAACTGTAAAATGCAGCGGAAACAAGCTTGCTGGAATGGTGGCGACTTATCTCTGAGAAGAGATGTGACAGCAGTGCGCATTCGCAAGAAGAAGATTACAATGA
>JZKD02S2308455.1:223803-257824 GCA_000966675.3 Picea glauca | reverse complement strand
GGATAGATCTGGACTGACCAAACTTACGGAGGCTACGTGTCGAAAGATTAGCCACATCGGGAAACTGGGGATCAAGAATTTAGGAGCCCCGTGATCGAGATTTCGGACTCTCGTGATGATAAACCCCGATGAGCGGACGAGATTCTTTCAGAGGATCTCAGGGTTTGTAACGACCGTTAGATGTGAGGAAGAGATGTCGGCTTTAAGCCGGGGCACGAATGCGCATTGAGGTAAGAAACGAGTAGATCTGGATGGCCAGAATCCACCCACCCAGATCTACAACTGAGGTTTCATTCCAGAGCCCCCTTGTTGTTCTGCCATTAGCGGTGTGGGGGGGTGGGGGGTCCGGAATCGGACGTGCAACTCTCAAACGATTGAGATTAATTCACCTTGATCAATGGTGCTCAGGTGAATTCTGGACCCCCCTTGTCATTCTACATTTAATGAGGGGGGGGGGGTCCAGAATAGTGTGGCATGTGAAATGCCCCCCCCCTCTTGTCCTATTGACTACCATGTCGCATTTCCCCTCTGCCACATGTACTCCACTTAACCGTGCGACGGGGCCTGTTCTCATTGGCTGTTCTCTAGCCCTGTTGGGATTTGTCCCTATTGGCCGGATGCTAGCCCTGTCGGGGTTCGACGGTTGCAGAGTCGAACGATTCAACACCCCTGTAGCGCCGAGGCATGAAATACAAAGAGGCACCATGATTATTTGAACTATGACCATGACCCGCGACCACATGGGAACGGGGAGAGAGAAAGAGCTAGCTTGCACTAGGCCTCCGTAGGTAATTCGGGGGCTCTGATTCAGCAGAAATCAATGAAAAATTTCATTGAGGTAGTGGGTTTTTGACATGAAATGGATTCAAAATTCAAATTCTTGAGATATGATAATGGAGGAGAGCTCACGTCAAAGAAATTTATGAACACCTTAATAGAATGGAGTTGGTGAAAGAAATAGCAAGACAGTACAGGAAATGGCTCGAACAATGCTAATGGATTCCAAATTGACACATATCTTTTAGACATAGGCAGTACATACAATAGTTCACATTCAAAACAGAGAAATCCTCATAAACAACACTGACAAAAATCTCTACAAGCTATGGAAAAGAATACCAACAAATGCAAAGCACTTCATAGTTTTTGGAAGCAAATGCTACATCAAAAGAGAATATGGAAGAATGGGAAATTTTTACTCTTGTGTTGACAAAGGAGTACTTGTTAGTTACTGAACTTAAAGGAAAGCATACAAGTGTTACAACCTGATATTGAACAAATTTGTGGAAAGAATCAATGTAACAATTGATGAAACAGGTAGACGAGAATTATACGAAGAAGAAAATGAATCAATGGAAAAACTTTACAAAGAAGAAGCAGAAGATTAAAAACAAGTAGAAGGGGAAGATGAAGAGGATCTGACATAAGAAGAAGAGAATGTTCAGTAAGTACCTCCAAACATACCTAGCAGACAAGTACAGAAGAATCATCCTTCAGATAAGATTATCAAAAACAAAGATGCAGGAGTTGAGACTAGAAGAAGAATCTGTTCACTAGAACAAATGCAACTAGAACTCTCATCTACGATTGAACCAAGTTTCTTTGAAGAGGATAGCAAGGATGAATTTTGGAATAAGGCCATGGATTAAGAATTGAATCAAATAGAGAAAAATGACACTTTGGAATTGGTTCCAATACCAAAGGATAAGAATGTGATCAACACAAAGTGGGTATACATGAATACATTAAATGAAGATGGACAAGTTGCAAGGAACAAAGCTAGATTGGTATGTAAAGGATATGCATAGGTTGAAGGAATCGAATTTGAAGAGACATTTACCCCAGTTGCCAGAATGGAATCAATCGGATTTCTTTTAGCTTATGCATGCTCCAAAAGTATTAAAGTGTATCATATGTACGTAAAATCGGATTTTCTGAATGGGGAACTTGAAGAAGAAGTCTACATTGAAAAACCAGAAGGATTTCAGTTTTCCGAGAACGTGAATTATGTGTGTAAATTAAATAAGGCCTTGTATGGTCTAAACCAGGATCCTAGAGCATGGTAATCTAGAATGGATAAATATCTACAATAGGCAGGGTTTAGAAAAGGAAGCACATACAACAACATCTAGATCAAGGTAACTCAAGATAGTATTTTATTAATTGAAGTTTATGTTGATGATATTATTTTTGGAAGTATTGTTGATAGGTTAAGACACAAATTTGCAAAGGACTTGCAGAATGAATTTGAAATGTCATTACTTGGAGAACTAGCCTTGTTTCTAGGTCTTCAGATACATCAAAGCAACCAAGGAATTTTTATTTCTCAAACCAAGTATATCAAAGAAATGATAAAGAGGTTCGAAATGGAAGATTGCAAACCAGTTATCACTCCCATGCAAACCAATTGCAAGTTGAGCAAAGATGATGATTCAAAATCTACATATTAGAGGAAATACAGGTCAATGATTGGTAGCCTACTATATGTGATAACATCCAGACCAGATGTAATGTAGGTAGTTGGACAAGTGGCATGATTTCAAGCAACACCAAAGGAATCATATGTATCAGTAGTGAAGAGGATTTTCAGATATCTCAAAGGAATAGAAGAGTTTGGATTATGGTATCCAAAAGGAAAGGATCTACCACTTATTGCCTAGACAGATGTAGATTGGGCAGGTTGCATTGATGACCAATGAAGCACTAGTGGAGCAACTTTATACTTGGGTGAGTGTTTAGTATCATGGCTAAGAAAGAAATAATCGTCAGTATCTTTATCTACAGTCGAGGCAGAGTATATTGCAGTAGCAACATGTTGTACATAGGTTCTATGGATGAAGAAAACTATGACAGGTATACAGGTTGAGTATGATGAGTCCATTCCAATCTATTGTGATAATACAAGAACCATCAGTATCTCAAAGAACCCGGTGATGCACTCTAAGATGAAGCACATTCCAATCACGTATCACTTTCTACGGGAACAAGTTGTAGAAAATAACATCAGAGTTGAATATGTGGGCACAAAAGAACAAGTGGCAGACATATTTACAAAACCACTTCCATGGGAAGCCTTTGAGTATCTTTGCCAGAGACTCGAAGGTATTTCTACTCCAAAATGAATTCTTTTGAATTCTTATCTTATATGTCTTATATGTACACAAGGAAGCGCCATAAAGAGGACAATTTAGGTTGGGAGATCAGACGAGTCAGTTAGGGGGAGAAGCCCCAGATGGAAAAATACCGTTTCCATTGATGACAAAGGGGGAGATATTTATCAGATGCAAAGGACATAGGCATGGTTCTAGGGGGAGCGTTGGTCACATATATGAAAAGGACAAAGGCATGGTTCCAGGGGAAACATGAGTGATATGATTTCAATATTGCATCAGAGTGCTACCATTAATGCCAAAGGGGGATATTATTGATTAATTGGGTTGGTTTTCATTAATGTCAACCCTTGAATAAAGTCTAGTAGCGAATTCCAGTAGCACATGTTTTGGGTAAAGGACCCAAGTTTATTTGATGGATAATGGTATGAATTTTGATATATTTGTAGGTAAGACTATTCTAGATGGATAGTACATGTCATGCCATTTCCAATGGTATGTGGAACATCAAATAACTGCTCATGGTTAGAGATTTATGGCCATGTGAAGTTGGAGGACCCTCATGAGTCATCTAGAAGCCCCAAAAAGTCAAAGTGTTTGCAAAAGAAATTACTTAAATAATAAAGTTAATGGAGAACTCCCTAAAATAAGGAAAGTGCGATGCTACATGAAAGTATAAATAAGAGGCAAGGCTCTCTCATTTAATCAAACTTGAACACATTCAATATCTTTTGGTGTGTAAGGATTATTGAAAGTACTCATTGATACATCTGAGGTTGCAAAAGTCTGAGGTAGTATGAAGGGTTGATGACGAAAGTTTCGAAATTACAATGAATACAAAAAAACCATAATTTTCGAAGCATACGAGGGTTGACAGTGTATTAGGGTGCATACATATGCGGGCTGGCAGTGTATTAGGTGCGTACATATGCTAGTTGATAATGTATTAGGGTGTATACATGTGGGTAAAGCCATCAAAATTTGAGAATATGAAGATGCAGAGATTCTATATTCTGAGATCAAGCTCTCAAGAAGGTCTACAATGCTCAGATACATCATATCTATCCATTGGCTTGAAAGGTATGTCTTATTTCTATGAACAATTGGATTTTGATGTATGTATGAAAAATGGTTATGGATATTTGAGGATTCCCCCTAGAGAGATTAGTGGTTGCATGGGATATTATATATAAGTCATATCTATAGAAATACAGTGCTGGTATATTTATCATTAATACTTCTTGTTAAAGTTGAGGCACATCTTGTATTTCTCGGCATATGGCTAAGGGTTTTTGTGGTACATGGTTGAGAGCTTATATTTTTCAAGTGGTTGATGTATTGAGAGGTTGAATATCAGAAAGGGTTTGATGACTAGATCATGTGAGGGTTATTATACTTGTTCATATTTACACACACTCATATGGCACATGACTAGAGAGATATATAGAGTTCTTTGGTGAAGGGTATGTATGAGGATGCATGCATAGGGTACATTTACATTATGGATACAGTGACATGTTGCAAATCTATGTGAAACAAGTTGCAAAGGGTCATAAGTTTTTAGAAAAAGAAAACCCTAGTTTTCAGAAGGCATACACAGTCTGCATAACAGACAAAACGCAAACATATGCATGATGCTACACATATAGGGTGCGTACATACGCAGGTTGCAGAACTATAGGGTGTGTATCTGATATATTTTGTTGATACATGTTCAGTTCAGGTACATATTGATTTCAGGGAAATTGTATAGGTTGGGTGCATGTCAGTGGTACAATTTTATACAATTGTACAGTTGTATATATCACAGTTATAATGTGACAGTGGTTCAATCATTCTACTTATACTCCAGGGCAGTTGGACGGGGCAAGGATAGGTGGTTGTAGCCACCTTCCAATTGTAGCCAGAGAACATAGGTGGTTGTAGCCTCCTTCTAGTTGTAGCCAGAGAATTGGGGATTTGTAGCTTCCCTCAGGTTGTAGCCTGAGAAACTAGTGGTTTGGAGCCTCCTTCCAATTGTAGCTAGAAAAAAAAGGAAGTTGGTGCTTCCAATGAATGTAATTCTTCAAGACATATAAGAAAAAGCATTCTATGGTTTTCTCTTGCTTTGGGTTTCCACGTAAAAACACTGGTGTACTTTGCATGTGTATGATTGTTCATTTGTTAATTGTTTATTTAATCTACAAATATTGGATGATAATGCTACATTGATATAACACTTGAATTACATGATTAAAATGAATTATATTTCTCTATTATTGATTCATCCCGCCTCTTAGTAATCCAACACCAGTTACCACTCATATGCAAACTAGTTGAAAGTTCATCAAAGATGATGATTCAATGTATACAGACTAGAATAATATAGGTCAATGATTGGTAGCTTACTATATGTGAGAACATCCAGACTATATGTAATGCAGGCAGTTGGACAGGTGTCACGATTTCAAGCAGCACCAAAGGAATCACATATCTTAGTAGTGAAGAGGATTTTCAGATATCTCAAAGGAACAAAAGAGTTTGGATTATGGTATCCAAAAGGAAAGGATCTATCACTTATTGCCTACACAGATGCAGATTGGGAAGGTTGCATTGATGACCGATGAAGCTCCAATGGAGCAACGTTCTACTTTGGTGAGTGTTTAGTATCTTGGTTAAGCAAGAAATAATCATCAATATCTGTATCTATAGCCGAAACATAGTATATTGTAGTAGCAGGATGTTATACTCAGGGTCTATGGATGAAACAAACTTTGACAGATATACAGGTTGAGTATGATGATCCCATTCGAATCTATTGTGATAATACAAGTGCCATCAATATCTCAAAGAACCTGGTGATGCATTCCAAGATGAAGCACATTCCAATAAAGTATCACTTTCTACAGGAATAGGTTGCAGAGAAGAACATTAGAGAGGAATATGTGGGCACAAAAGAACAAGTGGAAAACATCTTTACAAAACATCTTCCAAGAGAAGCCTTTGAGTATCTTCACCATAGCCTTAGAGTAATTTATACTCCAAAATGAATGATTTTGAATGCTTATCTTATATGTCTTATATTTACTCGAGGAAGCACCATAAAGAGGATATTTTAGGTTTGGATATCAATTTCAGGAAGACTTCATTTAGGGGGGAGCAGCCCCGGATGGAAATATACCTTTGCTATTGATGACAAAGGGGGAGAGATTTATCATATGCAAAGGCAAATGCTTGGAGAAAGAGCACAAAGGCATGGTTCCAGGGGGAGTGATGGTCACAGGGGGACAATGAGTGATATGACTTCAATATTGCATCAAAGCGTTTCCATCAATTCCAAAGGGGGATATTGTTGATTATTTGGGTTGGTTGTCATTGATGCCAACCCTTGAAGAAAGTTTGGTAGCAAATTCCGGTAGCACAAAGCTTTAGGTAATGGACCTAAGTTTGTTTGATGTATAATGGTATGAGTTTTAATATATTTGAATGTAATACTATTCTATATGGATAGTACATTGCAAACCATTTCCAGTGGCATGTGTAACATCACATAACTCATCACAGTTAGAGAGTTATGGTCATGTGAAGTTGAAGAAAAAAGTGGTTGCAAAGAAGAAATTATTTAAATAGTAAAGTGAAGTGATGAGTGTACTACAAGTCAAAGTGAATACACAAGAAATTATTTAAATAATAAAGTTAATGGATAAATTACTAATTGGACAAGTGGTTAGAAGTGGGTTAGCCCTAAAATAAAGAAAGTGGTTTAAGATGGTTAGAAGGTAACCCCTTGAGGAAGCTACACGAAAGTATAAATAAGAGGCAAAGGTATCTCATTTAGTAAACTATTGAATATCATTGAATATCTATTTTGTGAAAGGTTATTTGGGCAGGTGTTATTGATAGAGAAAAGTGCGGTGGAAAAAGTGCGGTAGAAAAATTGCGGAGAAAAAAAAGTACGGAAGAAAAATTGTGGCAGGAAAACTGCGATAGAAAAAGTGCGGTAGAAAAAGTGCTACAAGAAAATTGCGGCAAGAAAAGTGAGAAAGGAAAATCATGGCAGGAAAAGTTCGGTAGAAAACGTGTGGCAGGAAAATCACGACAGAAAAAGTGTGGCAGGAGAATTGGGGTAGGAAAAGTGTGGTAGAAAACCTGTAGTACAAAAATCACAGCAGCAGAACACTACAAGAAGAAAAAGGTATGGTATTCATATGTGTAGTGTTGAACTTATGAATCTAGTTGTGGGTTTTCCTTGTAAATCTGTTGGATGCCCTCTCGGAATTTTAGGGCTTGTTGTAGAATGGTTTTGAGATAGATCTATTGAAGTATATTGTCAGTGCACTTAGTTTGATTTATTGGCATATCTTGTGGTGCATTGTGAGAGACACTTGTTAGTGGTATTGGTATATGATTGGCTTATGAATGATACATCCTTGAGGCTACATGAAAGTGAGGTTATGGAACATGGTTTGATGTAAGGGTTTTTCATATTTGGTTATGGATAGCATGATGTATTGCTAGAGAAATTTTGATGGTTATATTAGTATATGTATTTGGTATATGGTTGAGGTACATGTTGGGTACATGGTTGAGACAAGTAGTTGATGAGTTGGCACATACATGAGGTGTATAGTTGATGATATTGGTACATCTTTATGAGTCATAGTTTATGTGTATTTGATGCATGATTGGTATGTATTTGGTGCATGGTTGATGCACTCATTGATGGTACAGTTTGAGGTATAGGTTGGTGCATGGTTGGTGCACTTGTTTATGGTACAGGATGATTACAGGTTGTTTGGACAGGTTATTGTGACAGGTTATTTGTATAGGTTTGGTGCATGGTTGATGCACTTGTTTATGGTACGGGTTGATTACAGATTGTTTAGACAGGTTATTTGTACAAATTTGGTGCATGGTTGATGCATTTTTTTATGGTACAGGTTGAGGTATAGGTTGATGTATGGTACATGTTGGCACAAGTTATTGGTACAGTTTGTTATAGGTTGATTACAGGTTGATTGGTACAAGTTTACAATAGTATATCTCACAGTGATAGTGTGATAGTGATTCCATCATTATACTTCTATGTCAGGGTGGTTGGACGGGGCAAGGATAGGTGGTTGTAGCCACCTTCCAATTATATCCGGAGAACATCGGAGGTTGTAACCTCTTTTTGGTTGTAGCCAGAGAATTGGGGACTTGGAGCTTCACTCAGGTTGTAGCCTCCTTTTGGTTGTAGCCATAGAATTGGTGAGTTGGATCTTCCTTCAGGTTGTAGCCTGAGAAACTAGGGGATTGGAGCCTCCTTCCAGATGCAGCTGGAAAACAAAGGAATTTGGTGCTTCCAATGAATGTAATTCTTAGATACATATAAGAAAATGTATTTTGTGGTTTTCTCCCACTTTGGGTTTCCACGTAAAACAATGGTGTACTATGCATGTGTGTGAAATCTCATTTTTTCATTTTTTATTTACTCTGCAACTATTGGATGATAATTCTACATTGATATAACACTTTCATTTTATGGTGAAAAAGGATTAGATTCCTCTATTACTGATTCACCCCCCTCTCAGTAATTCAACACGACTCACTTTGATGGAGAGATCTCGCCTTTTACTTGCTTGTAGTTTTGTCCTTTATAGATGTATGTTGTGGTTGAGGTGGTGTAACCGCTGTAACTGTTTCTTGATTTTTTGATTTAGTAATTTGATTAACACCTTTTTTAACCACTCCTTAATGTACTCCCTTAATGATGTCATGGTAATTTCATGCTTAGTTTTAATTTCAAACAAATGATTTTCAAATTCCCTTAAATATGTCTCTAATTGATGCAATGTGTCATCCACTTCATCATTCCTATTGATATACCGAGATAACCATTTTTCAACTTCATGTTCAGAAAATTATATAGTTTTGGTAAATTCATTATCCCAAGAAACTTTTAATGCACTAATTTGTCATGTTAAATATTCTTTGGTCAGGATCATGGTATCCATCAATAAATTGGGACCATTCAATTCTCTAGTAAGACTAACAAGTTTAAGAAATAAATCACATTTTTTTATTCCTTAAGACACTAGTTTCATTTATCATTTCTCTTAATTCCTTGATTCTCCTTAGCCAATATGCATTGATATGTTTCATAAGATAAGGTATGTTTAATATAATTTTATCTATTCCTCGTATAGTCTAGGTCATTAAGGGGTTCTTTATGATTTATTCGAGGCTAGTGATATTTTAGTCTGATTACCTAAATGGGTTCGGGTAACGAGATCTCATGCATTGTGGACTATACCTTGAAATATTCCACCATCGATTCCTCATTTATCTACATTCTTTGAGCTTGAATCTCCTTGATTTTTTATGGTAAGGTTACCCATTTATCTTTGAACTTTTCCAAGGAAAATTCCAGGATCGACATTTGTCTCTATCATAATTTCCTCCATTTTTGTTTCCTTGATTATAGATCCATCTAAATATTCTATTTGAGCTGCCTTGATAGCATATTTTACATTATTTGGCATAGCGTTCTTATAACACACGAGTATAACTAGATTGTTTGGTCTTTGATCTTGTGGAATTTTATTTAGTATTTTGGAAAATTGCAAATTGAAATATTTTATTCTTTCACCTTTCTTCAAATGGATTTGGGTGAATTGAGTTAATAAAGTATGGTACACAATTGGGGGTGCATAAATGGCCAAAAGTTTGAAATTGACTGGGTTGGAAGAGACATATACTAATCCAGGTGGATATTGGTGGCCACCCACCTGTTCCAAATTCCAACTGGCTCATCTTGACAGTTTCCAGTTCAACACGTTTCTCTATAATGGGGACAATTCTTTGTAATAGTGGGTTCTGCACTTATGGGACTGTCTTGAATCCCTACATAGAATCCAGGTGGATATTGGTGGCCACCGACCTATTCCAACTGGATTATTTTGGAATTTTTCATGTTAGTACATATTTGTGTACTTTTAGGGTTGTTTTGGGGATCTAAACAATGTTTTCTTGTCTTTCCATAGTCAAATTGTATATAGAATCATAGTTTTATGGAATAATACGTATTTGTCGAAAATACCTTTCCAACGGGATATCAAATGTCTAAAACGAAGATCGTATGCAAATGTTACGACCCCGGGAAGTTAATGTACTAACTTACCCTAACGAGGCCCACATGACTTTTGGCACTTCATCTCCTAGGGTTAGGTTTTTGGATGTCTAGGGATTTGACATTCATGTTTATCATAAAAAGGTCTTCATAGCCTCATATTAATCATCTTCTTGTAAATGAGCGTAGTCATCACATCTCTTATAAGAGATAAAGCTGTCACCATTCTAGCGAGTCTTGCACTTTGTATTTTTATAGTCTCTGTACATTTCTTTCATTAATAGAAATCATGTATTGTTTTATTTCTTTGTTTCTGGAATTTTTTATGTGAGTTTCATTGTAATATATCTTCTTTGATTTCGTTCTGAAAATAATTTGGATCAGTGGTATCAGAGAAGGCTTCTCTTGATCGTTTTTTAGTGCATGTCCCTAACAAGGTCCGAGTATAGAAAGTTGGGTCTTGAGCTTTTCTTATTAAGGAAAATTGATCTTGCACACCCAAGAAAACCTCTATTGCGGAAAAAAATAAAAATGGTGGAGAAAAAAATTATATGAACATGCTGCTTGAGAAAGCTCACGCACAACAAAGAGATGAAATGATGGATAATTTTCCACACATCCTTCAACACCTGTCGATAACAATAGGCACATCTTCATCAAGCGACCACTTTGGAGGTACCTATCCCTTCAAGGTACAAGTTAATTTTGATATCCCCATATTTGAGCGTCAGATAGATGTAGATGCCTTAGAAAAATGGTTAAATCTACTAGAAGGTTATTTATTTGTTCACAATTTTTCCAAGAGGGAAAAGATCACCTTCGCAATCCACAAGGCTCTCCCCCATGTCAAACATTGGTGGAAAACTTACTGGGAGAAAAGTTCCACACATAAATTTGGAATATATGGGGTCAATCCCACTTGGGATTTTTTTGTGGATGCGGTCAAGGAATAATACTACCCTGTTGATAACTATGAAGAACAATACATGAGAAGGACGAAACTGTGGCAAGAGAAGAGCCAACCCGTGTCTGAGTTCACAAATACTTTCCATACCTTGTGCACCAAGTTAGGTATCAAAAACTCTAAGAAACATATGGTCATGAAATACAATGTGGCTCTACATAGGTACATCCAAATAGAAATGGATTTCCTAAACATCTCATCATTCAAAGCTTCCAATCGATATGTTGTCAAAATCAGGAAAATATTTAGGCACCAAAACAAATGGGAGTTCGGGTCTTCAAATATGCAACAACCAAATCATGGTAAAGACGACCCTAACCAACAGCCTCCAGACAACTAGTCCAAGACACAGAACAAGAAGGGTAATGGAAAGATGAATAATGGCATTGGGAAGTGGTGCAACTTCAACAAAATCCCCTCACAGAACACCGATGAATGTCACTCGAAATAGTCATTGGTGGCCACAAAGACAAGGAGCCAAACTCTGATTCAGACTCTGATCTAGAAAATATTGAAAATGGACAGATCATTGATGTAGAACCCATTACGATTATCGCGACCGCAACAATTCAACCAGAAGGAAAAGTAGATCTTGAAGAGGGGGAGAACCTCTTCCATTCATAGATGTGGGTAAAGGATACCCCGTTTCATTTCATTATTGATAATGACAATCAGAAGAACCTCATCTCAGTGGAGGTCGTCAAATAGGTAGGGTTGTCGACAACACCACACCTGCACAACATCAGGTACCTTCACCAAGGATGATATCTTTCTGTCAGCCAACAATGTCACCTGTCCTATGGCATCTAGCCCTTCAAGAATGAGGTAGTGTGTGATGTTGCCCCTTTTGATGTATGTGATGTTGTTTTGGGCCAACTATATATGTGGAAATGTCATGTTGTTTATGAATCTTGACCCCATAGTGTCATTATTACTCTGGGGGGTTAGCTCTACAAGATACCAGAGGTAGTTTTGACTATTGTTCCACAAAACAGTGCCGCAAGGTAATCTCTCATACTACAAAATTCATCATCTTCACATTTTGTTCAAAGAATGCATAGAAGGCCACTACAATCATTACAACCTCAACACCTTCTATCCAACATAACCATATTTTAGAAGAGAATGCATATATTATTCCTTCACCTACAATGGTTCCTACATAATGCCCCATCAAGCCCAGAGACAACAGGTTGGTGGAACAAATTGAACCCCGCCAACAACATGTTTGTGACATTCTTCCACAGACTAAGAACTACAACTTCTCCAATAAGGAACACAACTCACCAATATTTAGATTCAGAAAATTATTCCCCTTCTTCCCTAGGTGCTCAATGCAATGGAAACCATTGCTTCCTAAGGGGGGAGGATTGATCCAGGTGGATATTGGTGGCCACCCACCTGTTCCAAATTCCAACTGGCTCATATTGACAGTTTTCATTATAGCATGTTTCTTTGTAATGGGGAATTTTTTTTGTAATTGTTGGTTCTACACTTACAGGGATGTCCGGAATCCCTACACAAAATTCATGTGGATATTGGTGGCCGCCCACCTATTCCAACTAGATTAGTTTGGAATTTTTCATGTCAGTACATCTTTTTGTACTTCCAAGGGCATTTTGGGGCTCTAAATAGTGTTTTATTGGATTTCCATAGTCAAACTATAGATGGATTCAAAGTTTGATGGAGTAATCTTTGGTTCTTGAAAATAAATTTCTAATGTGCTATCACACGCCTAAAACAGAGATTATATGCAAAAGTTACGACCCTGGGAAGTTATTGTACTAACTTACCCCAATGGGGCCCACATGAATTTTGGCACTTCATCTCCTAGGGTTATTTTTTTGGATGTCTAGGGTTTTGGAATTCATTTTTATCATAAAAAGGCCTTCAGAGCCTCATTGTAATTATATTCTTGTGAATAAGTGTATCTGTCACATCTCTTCTCAGAGATAAAGTTGCCACCATTCTAGCGAGTTTTTCACTCTGTATTTTTATAGTCTTTGTACATTTATTTAATAAATAGAAATAATGTATTGTTGTATTTCTCTGTTTCTGGCAATTTGTATGTGAGTTTCATTGATCCATGGGATCAAAATTTGCTCAAAAATCAAAGTTCTCATAATTGCTTCAAAACGAACATGTGCATAGGCCTCGTCCTCATGATTCCAACGCAACTTGAATGGGTTCAAACGAACGTCATATGAGTGAGAATTCCGTACAGTGCTGACATGGCAGGGTACGGTCCCACACGTGGCAGGTGACATAGACTAGCCATTGTGCAGAGGTGTTGAGTTGGCAGGATAACTGGGCAGGCTATGTGGAAAGGTACGTGGACCAGTGGATTGCTTACATGTGTCATTTATTTGGCAAGTAATATGGTGCCACATGGCCCAGTCATGGACTGCCACATGACACCCCTCCAGTGTATAAATGGTGGTGTAGTTCGTGGGGGTCGAATCCCTGACCTCCGGGAATACATTAATGGTTTGGCAGGGTCCGGGATACCACCTCACTCATGTTTTAGTACTTAACCATATATATGTTTATATTTATTTGAATTGAAAATATGGTTACAATGGAGGAGAAAACGGTTGGGGCTTAGCCCCAACCCCCGGTCCATAGCATAGCATACGACCATTCCTTAACCTTTGGTGCACGGGATTTAACACACCAATGGTCACGGTGCCATGGGCCCAGCCAAGTTTCACCACAAAAAAAATGTGTGGGGATGTGTGCAAAAGTTTAGCCATGGGGTCCAGGATATGTGTTGGGACGTGGCCATATGCCCCCGATGCGGCCAACACCTTCGCTCTAAGGGGCGCTAATCGTGATAATCGTTCAAAATTTTTCCACAAATTGTGGGATGCATGTGGTGTTGGGATTTTGGCCTAGTAACACTGCAGAAGCCAAGTTAGACACACACGGGTGCAAATTGGAGAACCATAGATAACAAGCTTGAAGGGGAAATTTTCCAGGAAGATAACTTCTTCATTTTTTGGCCAAACTTGGTGCAGAAAGAGCCCAGCTAGGGGTTTTTGGATGTTTTGGAGCCATTGGAGCCATCTATTTGTCATTTTGAGCACTTTAAAGCACTTTTGTTTTTATCACTTTCATCAAATAATATAAAAGATCCATTAGAAGTTGGACCAGGAGATGTAACCCAAGAGAGGGGTCAACTCCTTTATCATTTGTTGTGTTATGTGTTTACTAATGGCTATTATTTGTTGGTTATTATGTGCATCTTAAGTGTGAAAAATCTCTATTTTATGTGTTTGCAAATTGATGCTTTTGCCCAAGAACACATAATTAAAACTTACAAATAATTTAAAAGATACAAGTATTCTCATTTTCAGATCAAGTTGGTATCAGAGCATAGGTTTTTGAAGGCTTGATCATTTGCAAGTGTTTTATTTTTTTATGCTTACAAGGTTGAAGATCAAAAGAGGATAAGGTCAGCTTGTAGAGCCAAGTTATCAAATGTCAAGAAGGAGAACTACCAAATCACCTCGCGCTTCAAGAAGTTATTCACCAATTATGGCTCATGAGGAGAGTCGTGGAACTCTTCCTTCAGAGGAGGAAACTTTCAGAAAAGATTTATATGATATGACTAATATGGTGAAAGTTTGTTTTGAAGAAAGAAATGCAAGATTGCAAGGTGAAATCTCCAACCCTCCAAATGGAAATGGAGGGAATGGTGACTCTCCACCTCCTTCACCTCCTTCTTCCACCTCTTCTACCATTTCACAACCACCTGCAAATTCTCCAAAATAACATGGTAAACTCCTCTACAAACTCCTTTGCTTAAGCTTGATATTAAGTTTGAATTGCCTATGTACAGTGGAGAGGTAAATGTTGAGAAATTGGATAACTAGGTTCGTCATTTTGAAGTGTATTGTAGGATACAAAGGATCATAGATGATGAAACTAAGATTCATCTTGCTTCTTTAAGATTGGACAGTGTAGCACTCATTTGGTGTGAAGCCAAAACTCAAGAGGACATGAAGAAACATGGTAAAGTTTTATCCTCTTGGAATGAATTTATTGTTTCACTTAAAAGGCAATTTTATCCATTAGGATACATGCATAAAGCTATTATGGATTGGAAAAACTTTAGACAAGCTAAAGGGAAAAGTGTTCAAAGATACACATAATAATTTACAAGAAGGGATTCGATTTTGGGTATAGATTTGTCTTCTCAAGAAACTTTACTCAAATATATTGGAGAATTGAATAGCTGCTTGAGGCACACAATATTTATGTTTAACCATACAAGTCTAGATGAATTTTGTGTATAGGAAACTCATTTGGAAGAAAGAGGGAGGAATGAACCTGAAGAGGGTAGCAACAAAACCTTTTGTTCATAGAGACAAAGGAAAGAAGAAGTTCAAGGGAAATGGAAGAAATAATTCTTCAGTCAAGAAAGAGGGAGATAAACTCACATGTAAACATTGTTCAAAAGATTGCCATGATGAAGACCATTGTTGGAAACTTCATAATGAAAAGAGACCCAAAACGTTCAACAATAAGGGGAAACCAAAGGCTACTGCAACCGTACAACATGATTTAGGTTTTGATTCGGATGATGAAACAAAGATTACAACCATGGGTTTTCAAGGTATGGACTCTATTTCAAGTACTAGTTCTTCAAGTAGTAATAGCCTCAATGAAACTCAACAAGAAAAATAAAGAATAGAGATTTTCCACAAAAGGGTGATTTCAAAACATACCAAGATAGATACCCTTTTTGATACTAGATCTCAAGAAAACCTCATATCCAAAGACACTGTCAAGAAACTAAAATTGGAAACTACTCCACATCCTAAACCATACCCTCTAGGATGGATATGTGACAATTCCAAATTGCATGTGACAAGAAGGTGTCAACTTAGATTGTCCGCCACTGCAAATTTTATAGATGAGGTAGAGCTTGATGTTATTCTTTTGGATATATGTGGTATTTTTTTGGGAATCCCATACTTATATGATAGGAGATCCATATTTCATCTTCATGAGAACAAGTATCATTTGTTTAAAAATGGATTCGAGTACATTGTTAGATAACATACAAAGAAGTTGAATTTGTCACTTGTAAATGTTGGACAAATGAAGAGATTAGTCAATGCTAGTAAGAATCTTGTCCTCTTAATGATCAAACCCAAAGACAATGTTGAAAAAGAATATTTCCAATGTTGTGATTCAAAGTTGAAATATGATTTATATGAGTTTGTTAACCAATATGATGAGATGTTTCAGGAACCAAAGGGTTTTCTTCCAAAAAGGGATATCCAACATGAGATACAATTGCAACAAGATTGTCCTCTTCCAAACATTGGTATGTACATGATGTCAGTCATGGAGAATGCTGAAATTAAAAAACAAATCCAAGAGTTGTTGGAAAAAGGGGTCATCATTCCAAGCACATCTCCATGTGGATCACCAATTGTTTTAGTGCCAAAGAAATATGGTACATGGCACATGTGTGTAGATTTCAGGGCCTTGAACAAGATTACGTTAAATAATCATTATCCTCTTCCTAGAATCGATGATTTGCTTGATCAATTGAAAGATGCTAAGTATTTTACTAAATTGGATTTGAGAAGTGGATATCATCATATTAGGATTGTTGAAGGAGACACTTGGAAGACATCTTTCAAAACAAAGAAAGATTTGTTTGAGTGGATGGTAATGCCATTTGGACTTTGCAATGCTCTTGCTACATTCATGAGAGTCATGAATGATGTTTTAAGACCTTTTTCTTGATGATTGTGTGATTGTCTACTTAGATGATATTTTGATATTTAGAAAATATTGTGAAGGTAATGTTATGCATGTGAAGCAAGTTATGGATGTCTTAAAGAAAGAAAAATTATTTTTGAATATGTCCAAATGTGAGTTTGGAAAGACCTCACTTGTTTACTTGGGGCATATTGTTGGAGGAGGAGAATTGAAAATTGATCCCTCCAAGGTCAAAGTTATTTTGGATTGGCCAAAGCCCAACAATGTAACTGAGGTAAGAAGCATTTTGGGAGAATCCCAATATTGGAGAAAGTTTATTGCAACAAAAAGCATTTGATGCATTGAAGGAGAAGATTAGTTCAGCTCTCGTTATTGCACTTCCATATTTGAGACAATCATTTGAGATCCAAACATATGCAAGAAATTATGCAATGGGAGCAGTCTTGTTGCAACATGGTAAGCCCATTTGTTTTCTTTCTAAAAATTTTAATGGTGCAGTGATTAACTATCTTACTTATCATAAGGAGTTGTATGCTTTGGTGAAAAGTGTGAAAAAATGGAAACATTATTTTTTGGGGAAAAAACTACCATTCATGGAGATCTTCAACCATTGCAATACTTACAATCACAAACGAAGTTGCAACAAGCAAGGCACTTCATATGGATGGGTTTTCTACAACAGTTCCACTTGGTTATAAGGTATAAAAAAGTCATTTATAACAACGTTGTTGATATGCTTTCTAGGCCTATTGTTAGTCCTTCGGTTAGTATTAAGCATAATTCTATCATGCATGATAGATATGTTGAATATTATGCTTTAGATGTTGATTTTAAAGAAGTTTATGCAACTTTATGTCATTCTAACCAAGTTGAGGAATTGGATTACCATGTGCATGATAAGCTTTTGTATCATCTTGGAAAGCTATGTATTCCACAGGGTGAAAGAGTCAACATCATAAGGGAAGCTCATTCTTCTCTTATTGCTGGCCACTTTGGTGTAGGCAAGATGGTGGCTAATTTGCAAAGGTATTTCTATTGTCCTAAAATGAATGAAATTTGGGTTTTTATACTCCTAGCAATAGAAATTTGGGTTTGTATACTGCACTTCTGGTTCCTTCTCGTCCTTAGGAAAGCATTTCCATGGACTTTGTAGGAGGTCTACCTATGTCTAAAAAAAATCATGATTATATTTATGATGTGGTTGATCGTTTCAGTAAAATGTGTATTTTGATGCCTTGTAAGAAAATGACACATATGTTCTTTCAACATGTTTGGGTACATTTTGGGTTGCCTAAATCCATTATTTTTATCGAGATTCTCGATTTATTGGGAAATTTTGGTCAAGTTTATGGGCACTCATGGACACCAAGATGAAAAAGAGAATAGCTTTTCATCCACAAACTGATGGTCAAACATAAGTGGTTAATAAGACAGTAGTGCATATTCTTCGTGGTTATTGCAGCAAGCATCTTAAGATTTGGGATGAGCATCTACACTACATCCAGCATGCTTACAACTGGGCTAAGAACTCTTCAACTCAAACCTCTCCATTTGAAGCATGTTTTGGTTATTTGACCAAATCTCCTTTAGATTTTATCTTTGGGAAAGGCATTGCTATTGATGGTCAATATGACATTGATAGGGAAAAGAAGTTCATTGAACAAATTCAGTTGGTGCATCAAATGGTACAAGAACAGTTGGAAAAGAGTCAAGCCAAGTACAAGACAAGACATGACAAGCATCGTGTTGATCAAAGTTTCCAAGTTGGAGATGAAGTTTGGATTTACATTAGAAAAGAGAGGCTTAAAGGAGAAGGTAAAAAACTGAAACCAATTAGATATGGAACTTTCAAGATTCTTGAAAAGATTGGTAACAATTCCTTCCATTTGGATTAGCCTCCTTATATGCAAATGTATGCAGTTGTCAATGTTGAGAATTTGAGATTGTATGAGCCTCATTTGATTGATGATCAAGGAGAACATGTTCAGATTCTTTCTATAGATGATTTATTGCCAGAATATCTTTTAAAACTGCATGAAGACACAATCCTTGATAGGAGTATGAGAACTTCAAAATGAGGGAATGTGGAATACCTTCGAGTTGGTCTTAAAGGAAAAAATCCAATCAAGGCCAAGTGGATTGAGGGTGGAAAGGTGAGGTAACTATAACCTCATATTCAGATAGACTGAAAGTAGTCATTTAGAGGTCCATAAGCTTCCTAATAGGGAGGAGTGATCCAGGGGATCAAAATTTGCTCAAAAATCAAAGTGCTCAAAATTGCTTCAAAACGGACATGTGTGTAGGCCTCGTCTTCACGGAGTTAGGGAATGGATTGTATTGGTTTGAGTATTTCATTTATTCATATGAGACATATGATCGATTATATTATGATGTTGTTTATGGATCATTAACAATGTTTTGTTGATGGATGCAAGTTGACGATTGCTTGCAAATGTGAATTACATGAGGAGTAAAGGGGCCATGCACATAGACCAATTATTGAGGGAGAGATGTGGAGATATCCCTATCACAGCCTACTAGCGCTCCCACTATGGCTCGACTTATAGTTTAACGATTACCACGTTATAGAGATCCATGATGTCCTGAGGGTAGACTGAGATAGTTTCTCACGAAGATTCTAAGGTGCGCGCAATAAGGAATGATCCCTATTCCTTAGAGGCCCTTCATCTCTCAAAAGGTCGCTTGAATGGAGTATTGACTTCAAGGGTTGGACAACTACCAAAAACATTCAAAGGGGAGTGACACTCTTGGAGCACGTAGTGCATCTTGAAGGGCACATCATGTAATTAAAATATGAATCAAAGGCGAGTGGCACCCTTGGAGCACTGAGTGCGTCTTGAAGGGACTGTCGTGGTATTTAAAAATGTGAGTGAATGAATCTAGGTGGCCTAGAAAAACTTGAGTGAATGTTAAACATGTAAAATACTGAGCATTTTCGAATTAATTAATTCATTAATGAATGAATGAATTAATTAAAGACTGAATTTATTAATCATAATCCCTAATGGTCTAAGCTTTTGAGAATAAAATTTTTAACTAAGCCTAAGACAAAGTTAATGAGAGGACACAAACTAAATTACAAATTAGATGAAATAAGAAAAAGGTAAATCAGTTTAAGATATTAAGAGAGATAAAATTCGACCCTCGGGCCAAGATCTGTGCAGGATCGTTCTAAAATTCCCTTGAGGCAAAGTGGCTCCTTTGAATCCCGCAGGAACCTCCAACGAATCCAAAGTCCTTTGTAAAAAATCACCCTATGTAACTTGACACCAAGCATGAGCTTTTCCTTCTCTAAGCGACCACGACCTTGTCTTAGCGCAAGCATATTTCGCAGCTCGCATGTTCGCGAGTTGAAGACCCTTGACTTCTCTTCACCAAACGTCAATACCCGAGGTGCGATGGGGTATGGCTCCTTTTCTTGTCAGTGCCCTCCACGTGTAACCGTCAGCTAGGGATAAGTACTAGCACCTCTCACAACTCATGACCTCACGAGTTGGAGTGTCGAACTTTTGCACTCTCCCTTTGCGAAGCCCCGAGAGGGAATGGTTGATTTCCTTTTCGCACTTCTTCCAACTCGCAATCTCGCGAGTTGGAGTGTTGAGCCTCCGTGCTCCTCCTTTGTTAAAACCCGAGAGGCGATGGGTCAATTGCAAGTTGACTCCTTCAATGCGGTGAGTACATGCCACCTATCACCACTTACTCCTTTCTCTGGGGTTAGTTGTTCCTGCCACCTGTCAACCTTGCGGCCCCCACTTGATGGATGTGTTGCGTATTCATACGAGCCCTCGACTCTCGACACTTCGCGATCTCTCACATTGAAAAGAACCTCTTTTATCCCCTGAGTCTCCGATACGCAATATCTCTACGGGGTTCTAATCCAACGGTTCTCCCGTGCCTTGGATCCAACAGTTGTTCCTACTCCTCGCTACTCGGAAGTTCGCGCAACCAAAGAATTCAGTATATCCTCCGAACTCAAGATATGCAATACCCCACAAAGATTGAGATCTGATGGTTCTCCCATGGCTTGGATCCAATGGTCTGGATCTCTTCCTCCCTTCTCACAACTCGGGACTTCGCGACCCCAAGAGTTTGGTCTTCCACATCCAAACTCATGAACCCCAAGTTTGCGAAATGATCTAACGACCTAAACTGACCACGATCGACGATCCTCATTGATCCTTGACACCAACGAAATGGGTTCGTCCAACCCTTATCCACCCTACAACTTCTCCAGATCCTACGGTCCTCGCAACTTCCCAAGTTCTCCACGGAGAATTCCAACCATTCGATTTCTTCCTCAAGAATCTCTGTGAAACGAGACAATGTTCTTTCCCCGACACTTAACCTTCTATGTGATAATTTATCTTCCTCATATCCCTTTGAAGTATTTTGATCTCCATCCTCCTTTGAAGTGTTCAAAGGTGTTATCCCTCCTGATCTTTAACTTGTAAACTTAAGTCTCATAAAGGACTCTTGCACGCACTCCTTGCGACAATCTTTCAAATACTCCTGGGTATTTGATCTTTCGACTCTGTGCACTTTCTACAACAGCAGTCCTTCAACTTTTCAACCCTAGTTGATAAGTTCTAAGGCCTCAACTAGCCTATGTACACCTTGCACAACTTCTTTGTTTCACCTGCACTTCTGCTAGAATGAGAACAACGGTATCCGTTCTGAGCTTTATGAGATAAGACTTATAACCCTTGTCAACGCACACCTTGTGGACGCTTCACTGCACTCCTTGCAGGAACTTCTCTCAGGAAGAGAAATAATTGAAACTCATCCTCTTTCTCTCTCAGAATTCATACATTCAACATGAAATCATACATTCAACACAGCATAGCATCACAATAAATGCATAACAGAGAGAATAAAACAACTGTAAGCATACCATTCAGCATATGTAAACAGTAACCATCATAGCACCATGAAATTTGAGTCAAAGCTTCATATATTAACTCAAATACTCCTGGAGATGGGTTCTTCTCTACAACTCTCTACAACAGCTCTATGCTAATGTTCTAATTGAATCTCATAATACAAAGACGAGGGTGTCTATATCCGTTTTCCCTCCTTCTCTTCTAAACTGTCTAATCTATAATTCAAATCTACCTACTTTCATTAATTGGGATTAAATGCCTTTTACATTGACAGATGAGAGCAAATCGCTCACGATCTGGTTACAGCAGTTCGATATAAATGCAAGTACACTTCTAGCTACTACATTAACATCCACTTCTTAATCTTTCAAAAGCATTTCAAAACAAGGAAAATGTGTGATGCGCTTTTCCCAGCTGGCTTCTGCTTTCAGGCTCGCTTAGCTGTTGGCTACTTGCGATGCTCCTGCATCATACTCCCTCACTTGAAAATTTCCATGAACTCCTGTTCATGAGCTCTTGCATGGTTTGTCCATGCTTCTGAATTTCTTTTTCATCTTCCCAACTAGCATCTTCAACTGGGTGTCCCTTCCACTTGACCAAGTATTCAAAATACTCTTTTCTCCTGGTCTTCATGTTGACTTTCTTGTCAATTATACTTTCCATCTGTGGATTTTCAGCTACAGGAATTTGTTTGGTCCACTGAACCTCTGTCTATTCACCCTCTGCTCCTGCTTCTTCAGCTCTGTAAGGATACAAATCCGCAACATTGAATATCGGTGAAATTTCGATCCCATCGGGTAATTCAATCTCATATGTGTTTGCCCCAAATTTCCTTATGACCTTGCACGGTCCAATCTTTTTCATATTTAGTTTATTATATGTTCCCCTTGGGAATCTTTCCTTCCTCAGATGTGCAAGAATCAGATCACCAACTTCAAATTGAAGTTCTCGCTTGTGTTGATTTTCTCTGTGCTTATATTCTTAACTTGAACTCTGCAATCGCTCCTTAACTCGTTTGTGAAGCTCCTTCATTACTTCTGCAAAGTCCTCTACACTAGTACTCCTGAATTCAATTTTTTCCACATCTTTCAATTCAGAAACTCCCATTGGTTTCATTCCATATACAACTTGGAATGGACTTTGCCCTATGCTTCTATTGAGTGAATCATTGTAAGCAAATTCCGCATGTGGCAGAATGTGATCCCACTGACTGTGGTGTTCAGTCACTAATCTCCTTAGAAAATCTCCCAGGATTTTGTTCACGACTTCTATCTACCCATCCGTCTGAGGATGGTATGCTAAGCTAAAAGACAAACTTGTCCCCATCTTTTTCCACAAGGTCCTCTAGAAATGTCCCACGAACTTGGTATCTCGATTAGAAACAATACGCCTTGGTAAGCCGTGAAGTCTAACGACTTCCTTGAAAAACAGGTTCGCAATATGAGTTGCGTAACTGGTTTTCTGACATGGTATGAAATGTGCCATCTTGGAAAATCCATCAACTACCACAAAGATTGAATCACACCTCTTTGTGTCCTTGGCAGTCCCAATACAAAATCCATGCTCACTGCGTCCCATGACCTTTCTGGTATGGGTAATGGTTGATATAACCTTGTGTTATGTCTTTTCCCTTTTGTGTGCTGACAAATCCTGCATCTATCCACAAATTTCTTAAAATATGTCCTCATCCCTAGCCAAAAATATGAGCCATTCAACTTTGAGAACGTTTTATCATGAACGAAGTGTCTGGCCAATCCTCCACTGTGTTTTTCCTTCAGTAGGTTCTCCCTCATGGAGCATTTTGGAATACATAGTTGATTGCCCTTGAATAATAATCCATCTTGGATCATATATTCAGTCCATTGGCTTCTTTCCCTGAGAACTAGATTCTCAGATGCCTCATACACTTCCTTAAAATCTGGATCATTTATGTACATTTCTTTGAGGTTATCAAAACCCAAAGTTTTGACTTTGAATTCCTGCATAAGCAAACATTTCATGCTCAAAGCATCAACAACTTTGTTAGCAGTTCCAGAAATATTATTAATTACAAAAGTAAAATTCTGCATGAATTCAACCCATTTAGCATGTTTTTGGTTCAGCTTCTCCTGTTGAGTCACGAATTGTAAAGCATGGTTATCACTGTACAAAAAAAACTCTTTGGGAACCAAATAATCTCTCCATTTCTTTAGCGCTTGTATGACAACATAGAATTCCTTGTCATATGTTGAGTATTTAATCTTCGCTTCATTCAGCTTCTCGTTGAAGTATGTAACCGGCCTATCGTCTTGGCTCAAGACCACTCAAATTTCAAACCCACTCGCATCACACCTGACCTGGAACATCTTGTTAAAGTATGGAAAAACCGAAATCGGTTTCTCAATGATCTTCTTCTTCAGCATATTGAAGCTCTTCTCTGCTTCCTCTGTCCAATGAAAAGATTTGTGTCTTTTCTTCACCGTGTCCATCATTGGTGCACTGATTCCATTGAAATTTCGGATGAATTTCCTGTAGAAACATGCCAAACCATGGAAGCTTCAAAATTCAAACACATTTTTTGGCGATGGCCAATTCTTAATCGCATTTACCTCTTTCCGATCCATCTTCAACTCATTCGCAGAGATAAAAAAAACCCAAATAAATGAGTTATGTCCTCATAAATGACGATTTCTTCATATTAATCAACAATTTCTCTTGCTGTAATCTCCTCATTACTGCAGCTAAATGATTTAAATGCTCTTTTTCTATTTTATTGAAAATTAATACATCGTCAAGATATACAATGACGAATTTCCCAATGAAATCCTTCAGGACTTCATTCATCAACCTCATGAAAGTACTGGGTGCATTCGTTAAGTCAAATGGAATAACAAGCCATTTGTATAGTCCCTCATTCGTATTGAATGTTGTCTTCCATTCATCACCTTCCCTCATACGAATTTGATGATACCCTCTTTTCAAATCAATCTTTGAAAAAACTTGGCTCCACTCAAGAAATCCATCAAATCGTCCATCCTTGGTAATGGGAATCTGTATCTGATGGTAATATTATTGATCACCCTTGAGTCTATACACATCCTACAACCTCCGTCTTTCTTTGGGCTAAGCACTGTCGGAACAACTCATGGACTCAAGCTCTCTCGAATCAATCCTTTGTCCATTAAGTCTTGGACTTGTCTCTTGACTTCCTCATTTTTTTGCGACGTCAACCTGTACGCGGATTTGTTTGGTAAACTGGCTCCAGGTATAATATCAATGTGATGACTTATACTTTTGATAAGTGGCAACGAACAAGGTAGTTCATCCACTACTATATCAGCAAACTCTTCCAGCAAATCCTGGATTTCCTCTGCTAAATCATCCACTCTTGTACTAGTTAAAACAATTCTAGGCTTCCTGACCACAATAAATTATGTGTCTTCCTTCTTCTTAACCTCATTAAGAAGTTCCTTCCCACTCATGAGAATTACAGTGTTTCTCATCTCTGGTTTCACTTCTTTATCCTTAATCGACAACAACATGTGCATCCTCCCATTCTCCTCCAGGGTGTATGTGTTCTTTCTCCCATCATGAATCACATTTATGTCATATTGCCATGGTCTACCCAAGAATAGATGACAAACATCCATGGGAATGACATCACATAATATTTTATCCTTATATCCTCCTATTTTAAATTCAACTAAACATTGTTTAGTGACATTTACCTGATGTCCTTTTTGTAGCCATGAAACTCTGTATGGGCTTGGATGTACAATAGTCTCCAGCTCTAGATTTTCTACCATCTTTGTAGATACGAGATTTATGTGCTACCACTATCTACTATGACTTTGCATACTCTGTCTTTAGTTTTGCAAGCAGTATTAAACAGACTGTTTCTTTGGGCTGGGTTCTCTGCCTCTTTCTCTGGCTTCAAGAGAACTTTCCTCATCATCAAGGATCTTCCGCCCTCAACATCTTATGCCTCAACATTCCTTCCTTGAGCTTCGGCAATGTGATTTTCACCACCATCTTTTTTCTTATCTGGACACTCATAGGATTTATGTCCAATATTTCCACAGACAAAGAACTTCACTTCACCTCCTCTGCCTCTTCCTCTGGCTCAAGGAAAAGTATTTATATCATCATATTGCCCTCTCTCTGAGCTTCCTCCTCTCTCATGTTGAGTTTGAGGTTTATTTCCCTCTTCTTTAGGTCTCTAAGTTCTGTCTTGGGCAATTGTTTTTCCTTTGGCTTGACTTCTTCCTCGGCCTCTTTGACCTTGCTTTCGGCTCAGCATCTCTTTAGCATTTAGAACCATTTGATAAGCATCTTCTACAGTTCAAAGGGTCATCATGATCATCTCATTTGAATGTCATATCGTAGACCATTCATGTACCTGGAAACTTTTTCAGCATCGCTTTCCCGATGACCTACTCTGATGTTTATCTTGTAGAATTCTTCAGTGTATTCCTTCACTGACATCAACTTCTATCTCAAATTATGCATCCTTCGAAACAGAGTGATTTGATAATCCTTGGGTATAAATTTGTCTTTCATATTTGCAACCATTCTATCCCAGCTCTTGATTTTTTTCTTGCCCTTGCAGCATTTGTTAGCCTGTAGTTCATCCCACCATAATGTTGCATGCCCTTTAAGTCTAGTGATGGAATGTTTGACTTTCTTGTCTTCCTCAACATCCTCATGGTTGAAGTATTTATCTAGAGCTCTAATCCAGTCTAGAATCTCTTCAACATCCAAGTTTCCTTCATACACTAGAATGCCCATTTTTTCTCTGGCACCTATCCTTGCAACAACTCTGAATAGGTGTTCATCTGTAGCATCTTCGACTGCAACTTCTTCTCCTTTGTGTCTGGCTTCATTTTCACTTTCAGCTTTGCTGATATCCCCAGTGTTGACTGTGCGCCTCTGTGTTGTTTCCATGGCATCAAGACTAGCACATAACTTGCGCATTTCTCTTTCCACTGTTGGATCAAGCTTTGGCATTGGCCTGTCTCTTCTCCTTGGAGGCATGACTGTAAAATGTTCCTCTTTTATTCTCTACAGAAAGAAAATAATTTTTTCTATGCTTTGATACCACAATTGTACATACCTCGACCCTCGAGCCAAGATCTGTGCAGGATCATTCTAAAATTCCCTTGAGGCAAAGTGGCTCCTTTGATTCCTGCTGGAACGTCCAACAAATCCACAGGTCCTTTGTAAAAACTCATCCTGTGTAACTTGACACCAGGCGTGAGATTTTCCTTCTCTAAGCAACCATGACTTTGTCTTAGCGCAAGCATCTTTCGCAGCTCGTGTGTTTGCGAGTTGAAGACCCTCGACTTTTCTTCACCAAACGTTGATACCCGAGGTGCAATGGGGTATGGATCCTTTCCTTATCAGTTCCCTCCACACGTAACCGTCAACTAGGGCTAAGTACTAGAGCCTCTCGCAAATCATGACCTCGCGAGTTGGAGTGTCAAACTTTTGCACTCTCACTTTGCGAAACCCTGAGAGGCAATGGTTGATTTCATTTTTTCACTTCTTGCAACTTGCAATCTCACAAGTTAGAGTGTTGAGCTTCTGTTCTCCTCCTTTGCGAAAACCCGAGAGGTGATGGGTCAATTGTGAGTTGACTCCTTCAATGCGGCAAGTACATGCCACCTGTCATCGCTTACGCCCTTCTCTGGGGTTAGTTGTTCCCGCCACCTGTCAACCTTGTGACCCCCACTTGATGGATGTGTCACGCATTCACATGAGCCCTCGGCTCTCGGCACTTTGCGATCTCTCACGTTGAAAAGAACCTCTTTCAAACCCCGAGTCTCTGATACGTGATATCTCTACGGGGTTCTGATCCAACAGTTCTCCCATGCCTTGGATCCAACGGTTGTTCCTTCTCCTCACTACTAAGAAGTTCGCGCAGCCAAAGAATTTGGTCTATCCTCCAAACTCACGATATGTGATGCCCCGTGAAGATTCAGATCTAATGGTTCTCCCGCGGCTTGGATCCAATGGTCTGGATCTCTTCCTCCCTTCTCGAAACTCGGGACTTCGCGACCCCAAGAGTTTGGTCTTCCACCTCCAAACTCATGAACCCCGAGTTCGCGAAATGATCTGACGACCTAAACTGACCATGATCGACGGTCCTCGTTGATCCTTGACACCAATGAAATGAATTCATCCAACCCTTCTCCACCCTGCAAATTCTCCATATCCTATGGTCCTCGCAACTTTGCAAGTTCTCCACTGAGAATTCCGACCGTTCGATTTCTTCCTCAAGAATCTTTGTGAAATGAGACAATGTTCTTTCCCCGACACTTAACCTTCTGCGTGATAATTCCTCTTCCTCGTCTCCCTTTGAAGTATTTCGATCTTCTTCCTCCTTTGAAGTGTTCAAAGGTGTTATCCCTCCTGAGCTTTAACTTGTAAACTTAAGTCTCAAAAAGGACTCCTGCATGCACTCCTTGCGGCAATCTTTCAAATACTCCTGGGTATTTGATCTTTCGACTCTGTGCACTTTTTGCAACAACAGTCCTTCAACCTTTCAACCCTAGTTGATAAGTTCTAAGGCCTCAACTAGCCTGTGAAGACCTTGCACAGCTTTTGTGTTTCACCTACACTTCTGCTAGAATGAGAACAATGGTATCCCTTCTCATCTTTATGAGATAAGACTCAAAACCCTTGTCAATGCACACCTTGTGGACGCTTCACTGCACTCCTTATAGGAACTTCTCTCATGAAGAGAAACAATTGAAGCTCATCCTCTTTCTCTCTTAGACTTCATACATTCAACATGAAATCATACATTCAACACAGCATAGCATCACAATAAATGCATAACAGAGAGAATAAAACAACTGTAAGCATACCATTCAACATATGTAAACAATAAGCATCATAACACCATGAAATCTGAGTCAAAGCTTCATATATTAACTCAAATACTCATGTACATGGGTTATTCTCTACAACTCTCTACTACAACTCTATGCTAATGTTTTAATTGAATCTCATAATACAAAGACGAGGGTGTCTATATCTGTTTTCCCTCCTGCTCTTCTAAAATGTCTAATATATAATTCAAATCTACCTACTTTCATTAATTGGGATTAGATGCCTTTTACATTGACAGATGAGAGCAAATCGCTCATGATATGGTTACAGTAGTCTGATATAAATGCAAGTACACTTCTAGCTACTACATTAATATCCACTTCTTAATCTTTCAAAAACATTTCAAAACGTTGAAAATATTTGTTGTGCTTTTCCCAGCTGGCTTCTTGTTTCACGCTCACTTGGTTGTTGGTTGCTTGCAATGCTCCTGCATCACATGGTCCTTATTCCTTAGAGGCCCTTCATCTCTCACAAGGTCACTTGAATGGAGTATTGACTTCAAGGGTTGGACAACTACCAAAAACATTCAAAGGGGAGTGACACTCTTGGAGCACATAGTGCATCTTGAAGGGCACGTTGTGTAATTAAAATATGAATCAAAGGCGAGTGGCGCCCTTGGAGCATTGAGTGCGTCTTGAAGGGAACGTCGCGGTATTTAAAAATGTGAGTGAATGAATCTAGGTGGCCTAGAAAAACTTGAGTGAATGTTAAACCTGTAAAATATTAAGCATTGTCGAATTAATTAATTAAAGACTAAATTTATTAATCATAATCCCTAAAGGTCTAAGATTTTGAGAATATAAAATTTAACTAAGCCTAAGACTAAGTTAATGAGAGGACACAAACTAAATTACAAATTAGATGAAATAAGAAAAAGGTAAATCAATTTAAGATATTAAGAGAGATAAAATAAATCTAAAACAATTATGCAATACACATGTATGCATAAAATACCAAATTAGAAATTAAAATAAGAAAGGAATAAAGCATACAAGAATGTGTAAGCATAGAAAGGTATCTAGAGTCTAGTCTAACTAGAGAACATTCCTATTTTAACTAAACTCCATTTTAGAAAGGCGTCAGTCATAAATGGGAAATAAAGGGAACAAAGGGACAACTAGGAATGATTTTAGGAGCATTTTTAGGATGGGTGAGGGAAATTGACTCTTAATTAAATTAAATTGTGGATTTATTTGTGCAACTAAGGGAACGGGTGACAAGTGTATGGGGGGAATAATTCCTAATTAAATTTAAAAAAAAAACAAATTAAATGTGAAAATGGTAAGTTGTCACTAAGGAAATTCTATAAAGGAAATGGTTGAGAGGAGGAATGGATGACACGGGTTATGAGTAAGGTTATGTTGCAGGAATTTTGACTAGTTTTACTTGTGAGAGTTGGGATACCCATCCTGGGAGAGAGAGTGGTGGCTCTACCTTGTGAGGCAAGCTGGGAGCTAGAGTGATTTATGGTTGTGTGTGTGGCCCCTTTGCGGCTCGGGGGATAAGGGGGAAGATGAGTACCCCTATAGGGTGTTGGGAGGTATCGATGAATTCTCAATGGTTAGAAAGCATGAGATCGGAAGGAGAGTTGATGCAGAAGGACGTCTTCGGTTTCATAATTTTTCACCGTCGGTTACGGTATTTTTGAGCTTGTAATTGTAATAGTTAATTTATAAATTGGATTTCAGTAATTTCCTTTAGAACTCTATATTTCTGGACAAATGTTATGTGATATGAATTTGGATGATTATTCTCTGACTGTGGGACGCCGCTCTGGTGCGCCGATTGCATGACTCAATTAATTGCTTTCAGATTTCAGTAACACTACCTTAAATGATAATTTGTATATCTTTCTTTATGTATCACAATTGTTGAGTTAAATTTATCCATGCTCAGTGAATGTCCTCACACTCCTCTACGTTTTAACCAAGAAAATTCCCTTGCCTTTGTGATTTCACCCAACAAACTCACTCAACAAATTCCTCTTCATTTTTTCTAAAGATTTCACTCTGCATTTTGCAAAATAAAACTCGCCCAACAAAGTGCTTTCTCCTAGCATTATTCCCTTTGATGTCCTCTACATTTTACATGAATTTTCTCCCAGTAGTGTTAGTCTCCTGGATATTTCTCTTTAAAACCCTTTGTGTTTCTTTTTTTGCATGCAAATTGTCGAGTGGGGAGAATATCTACGTGATGCATTTTCCTAAGACCCTCTGCGCTTTTTGTCTGTGATTTTCCTTCTCTGTTTTTATTGATTTTTTACCCTCCTAGC
The DNA here is from genome assembly GCA_000966675.3 of Picea glauca. Taxonomy (NCBI): domain Eukaryota; kingdom Viridiplantae; phylum Streptophyta; class Pinopsida; order Pinales; family Pinaceae; genus Picea; species Picea glauca. Next base: position 226,875 of record JZKD02S2308455.1, on the reverse strand, counting down.
TCTTTAGGGAGGGTAATGCTAGCATTTGACTTCTTAATAATGATGGTTATGAATGATTTATATTAGTTTTTAGATGGATGCATGATGTAAAGTGATGTAAAATTTAATGTACAGCTTGAGAAGAATTAATCTCTTATGCAATTATTAAATGGAATGTTCCATCGGCGGTATTACATCAATTTAGTTGATATGTGTATTGTCGTTGGACTATCCTTGGAATGTTTCATAGAGGGTAATTGGGTCAATCAATTGATATATGATATTTGTAGTTGGACTCTTGTTAAATGTGTTATAGGTAGCATTGGCTTCAATTAAATTGATGTATGTGTGTTGTAGAATTTGCTCTTGCGCCATGAAAAATATTGATGTATGATTGATTGAGAATATAGGTTCTCTTGTGCCATGAATTTAAGGTTGACATATGAATTATTAAACAATTTGATTCTCTTGCACCATTAAAATAATTGATGTGATTGGTTTAGAATTTTATTACTCATGTGCCATGATTACTTGATAGGTGAGGTTGATTGTTGCTATATTGGTTTCCGTCTTGATTGTATTATTGGGATTTAGATACCTCCTTGTTCCTCATAATAGTCGCCAGCCCTGAGACCTTAAATGGTCAAAATTAATAGGATGAATCATGGGCTTGAGCATTTATTACGTGTCTTAGAGGTCCATACCTTGCAAGTTAGGTTGGGCAGGTAGTTTCTATGTGTTATATTTATGTGATGAGTTGATCTTGCATCGCCATTTATGATACTTGTTGATTATGTGTCATTATCTAATGTGATGATGTGTTAATTGTATGTCGATACTAATTATGTTGATGTGTTGGTTGCGTTGTTATTGATCACGACGATGAGTCATTCATAATACTTTTAATTATGATGTCATTGATTATGCGTTGTTATGAATTATGTGTTGACGTTACTTTCCTTATGTATCTAATTCAAAAAAAAAAATTACCTCTTGTGCTTCGCTTTCCTATTGTAACGAAGGGGCCATTACATATGGTATCAGAGCAGGTTCAACCCCGTGACTGTGGATCATCATGCCTTCCATCGCATTATACACTTGAATAATAACTTATAACTAATTAAAATTTTAACCTGTCCATGTGGTAATCATGGTTAGAGGATGTCTGTAACATACCCTGCCACCCACAGGCTGGGGTATGCTACCTTCAAGCCCGCCCTTGGACTTCTTTCTTTTACAGATACCTTTTTAAAATTTAAGGATGCATAAAAGAAAAGACTTTAATGACATGCACAACAATAATCAACAAGCATGCATAGTCTAAAGATTCAGTTAAACAATAATTAAATATACATAGTAGAACACATTCATACACAGATAATAATATCACAACAAAGAGCACTTATCTTTATAAAAAGGCGACACTAACTGGCTATAGATGAAGGACGTTCCACCCAACTGTAGTCACCAGTGCTCCAAATATCAACAGCTGTAGTAACCAAATAAATTAAACAACCATTTATTTCTACAACATAGCAGTAAAATTCAAAAATTTCTTTATATTGAGCCAAATAGTAAAATTTATCAAATTCCTTTAATTGAGTACATTCGCATATAGATTTAACAACAAATATTAAAATTTTCTAACATAATAAAAACAATTACAAAATTTTAAATACCTGGGTCTAATGTTAATAACCCTCCGTTTGTCTGCTTGCCTTCTTGACTGCTGTTGCACTGCATAAACACTGCCCAAAACCTAGTTCCACCCTGCCAACTAGGTAAATTCCTAGCTCCAGGATATCATATGGATATCCTGGCCCCCGTGCCCAAAACCTCTAGCAACCCCGGTGCCTGTACTGATACAATCCCACTCCAAAACTCCACCCCTCTCTGCAAATACAAGAGCCACCAAAGTCCCTCCCCAATCTTTCGTAGAATCCTCCTCTCGTAAACCTCCTTCCCTCGATATTCCTCCTTCACCGACTCATGCATTTACTTCCTTACCTACTCCTCGTTAATGCCCCTTATCCTTTCCTTTATTATTTCATCCTCTCGTAATTAATAAGTTATCCCTTGTTGTGTACGTAACCTTTTAATTTAAAAAATATAACTTATTAATCTATTAAATTTAATACTCATGTTATTAAATGTAATAGGTAGTTAATTATCAATTAATTAATCAAATTGAAACCATTAATTAATTAATAATTATTTAATTAGTATTATTATACCTATCCTGTTTAATTAATACCATATTAAGACGATTAATCCCCTAATAAATTTTTACTTAATAATCCTTAAACATTTGTTCAACTAGGGTTGTTACATACACCCACCCTTCAGGAAACTTCGTCCCGAAGTTAAGGTATCGTATGGTACAAGTAAAAGAAACACGGTTCACACATTCATAACAAGTAACCGACATTATCAGTAAGTAAGTCAAGAAAACTCATACATACTAGTGTATATGTACAAGAAATGCATGTGTAGCTAGTACATACAAGTCTTGTGCATGTACTAATAATCAAAACTATCGTCCATTAGTAATTTATGTATGCATCCAATCCAGTCAGCTAGACTAGTCTTTTATAAAAGACAACAACCAGTCAATTGTTTGATAAATCCCTTAATTACAATTATCCGTTTCAACAATTTTATTTAGACAACTGTGGTTTAGTTACGAAATTATGAATATTTATACATACACATTTCTCTTTTTTTTTTGAAGGGAAAACATTAAATTCCACCACAAGACAGATCTCCATACCATCTCAACTATTACTACTCATCCTTCCTCCCTAACCTACTTCCATCTTCATTCCTATCCTTCCTCTGCTAGATTATCTTGGAGTGTCAACTATATTGACCTAACTCCAAATAGAACCCGTAAGCGGAAGTGTCGCTATCTAGACCAAGCTTCCCTAGCAGGTATCTGACAGTCATCATCACACATCTTGGGGAGCATGAACTAACACCGTCCTCCCATGACTTCAAGTTTCGGAGGATACACAGTGGGAAATGCCTCCACCCCTCCTAATCATAACTAGGGTCCACACCCTACAATGGAGGATACACGGTGGGAAATGCCTC
>JZKD02S2308455.1:190791-207382 GCA_000966675.3 Picea glauca | reverse complement strand
CTTCCTCATATCGATCTTAGGAACGTGGTTGGTATTCAACCCAAAGTTGGAGTTTCTCCATTCTTGATTCACCTTCCTTGTGTCCTCATCATGAATTTAATGGGATGCATTTTCAGTTTCAGGTGTCTTCTCTGTTACGAAATTTTTCAATACTTCCATGATCTCCTCTTTTAAACTATCCATCTTTTCCTCCAACTTAGCTTCCATCTCTTGTAGTTCATCTTTTGTTACTATCTTCTTTTGTAAATCATTGATGTCCTTACGCATTTATTCACCTTCATCAAGAGTCCAAGTAGGATTGTCTGGAGGCTTATTTGATGTAGAAGTGCCCTTTTGGGTGGCATGTTGGCCAAGTATCACTTTTGAACCTTGATTTTGAGGTGGTTCTGCTAGACAATATTTCTTTTTTTGTATCTCCCAAGTTTCGGCCCTTATGGGTATGAAAATTTATTTTATGTAGTTCTATGATATTTCTTCTCTGCAATTCCACAAGTCTGATCAAAATTGGATGTGCCAAGTGGAAGTTATGGTAACTTCCCCACAACTTGCTGATTTTTGGCCTTTCTCGGAGATCTCAATTGTATAGTGTGCCCCACACAAAATAATTGATATAAAATTCTGAAAATCATACCATAAATACTAAGGACTATCCACCATCCAATGAAACTAGTCCCGCTCAATTTGGATACTCTAGGAAGAAGTTATGATTGTTTTACCTAGAACACCTTGTTGAGACTAGTCAACAGGACTAGTTAGATACCCTATCTTCCACAGGGTGTATATACAAATGTAAGATGACCCATATGCTGAAATTTTTTCCACGTATACCTTACTAATTTCTATGAATAGACTTCAGATTTCAGGGTCTGAAACATTACAGAAATATGTTTATAGCTAAACTTCTGCAATGACTTAGTTCAGGATGATTTGAGAACTCTATAGTGTATAGGTTGTATCTCCAAAAGTATAAGGCCTCAGGACATAAAATTTTAACCCAATGTAACTTGATCCGTCTACTAAATATCCTCCAAGAATTTCCTTCTGAAACATTGTAGAAAAAAAGTTATAGAGAAAATTCCAAGGTGTCTCAGATGTAGCAGAGAAACCCCAAGACCTTGAGCTTTGATGCCATATGGTAAGAACCAAATATCAATATAGCATAGAAAAACCTCAGAATAAGTACTCAACACCTTGAAAAAGAGATAATTTCAGATAATAAGGCTCTTCAAGGGGGAAACCTCCTTTTACCCCACGTAAATGTTCAAGTACAAGATGATTCAAAATGAAAATGTCTCCTTGGTATATATAGGAGACTAGGAGGTATAATTACAACTAATGGAATAAAGCCGACATAAATAAAATAACATTACTAATGTAATATGCCCCAATTAAGGGGTAATGAGCCAATATTAGGGCTTAACATCCTCTGATCAGACTTCACATTTTTCTTTTCCTTCAATATTTTTGTAGAGATTCTCTTCCCTGGCCTTGATCAGACATGTATTTAGCCTTCCTAATGGATTCAGTCAAGGTCCTAGGTTCATCATACTTGATATTTTCCTTATAAAAGGCTGGCAGTCCACTTAGAAATCTCTATATTTTCACTTTCTCATCACCAATGAACCTGACATACTTTAAAAATCTCAAGAACTTCTTCTCGTACTCTTCCATAGTCATGCTTCCCAACCCGAGTTCAAAGAACTCCTGTATTTTCTTGTCATGGAAATGCTCTGAGAGGTACTCCTTCTAGAAGTACTTCTTGAACTGCTTCCAAGTGATCCTACTCTCATTAATGCACTCCACTTGCTTCAGTTGGTCCCACCACATTGCAGCTTTACCGTGCAAATGGTAGGTGGAAATCCTGGCTTCTAGATTTGATGAATAGTTATGCAACTGAAAATATCTCATGAGCCCAAAAAGACATGCTTTGACATCATCTTCCCTTTCTCTTTCACCCTCAAAGGAAGGTGTCTTGAGCTTCCTCGACTTTCCTTGCAAACTATATACCTCTTGTTTCCTTCTTTGGTGTATGACAGGAGACACCTCTGGACTGCTTACGAGATATTTCGATGCATAAAACTTTATTTATGAGTAAGGAGGTGAGTGGTTTCCATGAGTTCTGTTAGCACTTATGGAATAACCAGCTCTTCCATGATCATCCCTTCTTTCATGGCACCTGCCTTCTTCCTCTTGTCTTGAGTTTGATCCCTTCTTCTTTTTTCTCTACAGCTGATTTAAGCTCTGCAACACTCAAGCATTTATTTGAATTTTCTCTCTCATTAGTCTCTCGGTGTTTGCTTTGTAGCTCTGCACTTCTATATTCAAGCTTCTTACCGTTTCTATTAACGTTTCCTTCTCTTCTTTTCCCTCACATCCATTGGACTCTGTCTCTACATTACCAACTCTGGTATTCTGGCCTTCGACCTCCTTATCATGACCGGAGGCTCCCTCACCTTCTTCCATTTCCTCAATATGCATTCTGATATGAGGTGATTAAACCCCTTAATTTTGCAAAATGTTCAAGCGACCATTTTGTTATAATTATGCATATGATAAACAAAATTGCCAAACCATGCTGCAAGTCTCTTTCTTTTTTTTGTTCATAGAGATCATATCCCCATTCTTCGAAAATAACAGTGTCTTGTTATCCTTGGCTAAGACAAAATTTCATCCTGCGTAGGCTCTTTTTTCAAACCACCCTCTCAGGTGACCACAAATAGAAACTACAACTAAATCCTTCCTTTTCACTTTCTGTCTCGAATACCACCAATTTGGCCCTTAACCCTCCTTCCCCCAGCTCTCAATATGCATATGACCACATCCATGATCTTGTTCTTAGTTAAAAAAGAACTTGTCCAGAGATTTGGGACTTTCATCCAGGACTGGATCAACGATCATCGTCCTCTTTCACGATCAATGATTGAGATCTGCTTCAGGACTCCACACTTCGGGAGTCTCAACTTTCATTGCTTTCCTCCTCCCAGAATGCTTTTACCTGGAGTTCATGATCTTTCGACGGGTGTCCTCCCACAAATGAATGGCTGTGATTCGCTTCGGCTCTTCGGGCTTCGGAAGTTTCAAAAATTTCCTCCTGCACTTTCTCCTGGAGTGCTTTCACCCGAAGTCGACAATCCTTTAACGTGTGTCTTCTGGAATCAACAGTCGATATGTAATTCGGCCTTCAGGAGTTTTTGACCAAATGAAACATGTCACATATTTCCCCACTGTAGTTCCCAGTCTCTGGACTGCACAATTTGTCGCCACATGGTGAAACACTAGAAACGGACACATGGCCCAATCTGGTGGGCGACACATGTCATGTTCTAACTGACATTTCAATACTCTATATTCTCAAAACTTACTGACACGATGCATACATCCCATGTTTCCACCTCATCCCCAGTGACATCCGTAAGCCACGTCACTTCGGGAAGTCCAAGATCCACATCACCTCTAGGTGAAATCATCGTGCCCCATCACTTTGGCTCTTCGGGCTTAGGGACTTCGGTAGTTTCCATACTGGCACACTTCCAATTCTCTCGAACTTCGATTTCCCGAACCGACCAAATTGCCACCATGTGTCTCCCTTATCGAAAAACCCATATTAACCTCAGACTTTGGGACTTTGGAATTTATTGTTGTAAGGATCAATGGCTTCCATTCCTTTAGGCCTTTGGATTTTGGAAAACTCAAGCCTCAACTTTTTTCGAACTTTTTTTATCCGAATCTCACGATCTACTGACCCATGGAACAATGACTACGATTTCTTCGGGTCTTCGAATTTTGGAAATATCAACTTTCAAGCTTCTCTTTTCCTCGAAGTGAGCAAATTTATGTTGCATGTCCTCCTAGATTGGAAGACTGAGGTTCACTTCAACTCTCCAAGCTTCGAAAATATCAATTCTCAACTTCTCCTTTCTCGCTCATTCTCGGAGTGCTTTCACCCAGAGAACATGATCGATTGACGCGTTTCGTCCTATGGATCAACGATCCCTAGATACTTCAGCTATTCGGAGTTCGTCGCTCGAGTACTAACATGTCACATCATTGTATGCCTTTCAATTTGTGGGGGCACACATCGACGGTTTGGAGTAACCCGCTTTTCACCCTGCAATTATCTTGATGTTAACACGTAAACCCTTGGTGAAATCGTGGTTTGGATTGCAGGACCGCCTTGGGAAATTATCGTCCGTGCAACTTGGTTCCCTGCAATGCCTCCTATCCATGGATCACACTCTCCCATGGGATTCAACGGTTGTGACCTTAACCCTTTCTTCCTTTACATCGGACGACCCATTTTCACCTATCCTCTTATCCAACGATCTCGGAACTCTCTTGATCCTACAATGTTGATCACTCCTGAATTCGAAGGGGGATGGTCATGATCCTTCAAACCCCTTACAACGGATCTTTGATGATCTAACTCCTGCATAGATTTTGGAACACCATTCCTCCTGAGATTTTCAACTTCGCGGTCAAAGTTTGATCTTGACCACGAGACTCTAACCAACAGACTTGACCCATACTGGCCTGGTGTTTCAACCAAAATATCTGATACCAAACTGTAACATACGCTTCCATTCACAGGCTAGGGTATGCTACCTTCAAGGTCACCCTTGGACTTATTTCTTTTACTGATACATTTTTTAAAATTTAAGTATGCATAAAAGAAAAGACTTTAATGACATGCACAATAGTAATCAACAAGCATGCATAGTCTAAAGATTCAATTAAATGATAATGAAATATGCGCAATAGAATACTTTCATACACAAATAATAATATCACAACAAAGATAACTTATCTTTATAAAAAGGTGACACCAACTGGCTACAGACCAAGGACGTTCCACCCAACCTTATACACCATTGCTCCAAATCTCAACAACAGTGTCATCCTTGAGCCAGGGCTATGAATCCACAAGGACGGTTCCAGAGTGTATTTGGGTTCCCAAACCAGTCAGCTTTCAAGCTCTCACAGGTTTCCCAGCACCCACAACAATCCAAGTACTCATCTCTCTTCTACCCAGCCTGTACCACCCAATATAATGGACATCCACCCTTCTCTATCGCGCAGTCCCTCAAGCAGTCCTTCTCCTTTTTCCAGGGCCTCCAGCACAACTGGTCCAAAATATCAATGATAGAACTCTTAGGACTCGTATTTGTGAGAAAAACAAGGCATAGGACAATGCATCCCACACATGCAGGCCCCAAGTCATGGCTGGATTGCACTAGTGACCATTACAACCAACTATCTCGTGGCTAATTCGCAGTAGTTTGGTTCCCTTTTCCCAGCTAGGACGCAGGTTAGGATGGATCAATGAATGGGTGAGTGAGTGCATGAAAGTGCATGAGGGAAATGAAGGAATGTACAGGAAAATCAGCAAACAAGTCATTATTCGAACCCCCCCATCAAACCAGAGGCAGGTTTAAGTAACTTTGTGGGGAATCAAGAACCTCCTAGCCTTCCCAAATAAGCTCATGTAACTGATACCCTCCATAAGAAAAAAAGGGTAATTAACATAGGAATAAACATTTATCCCCTCAGGCCCCCTCTCTTGTGAAATCATATCCCCCTATAACTCTAGTCCTTGTCCATCTAGCAGCCAACCATGTATTTATTATTAATAATGATAAAAACATTACATGTCTTGGGAACACTAGAATTTTAATAATTGTTTGGGCACCCTGGCCTCTCAGCATTGTAACAATACATTATTTAAAATGGGGTTTCAAAACCTGGGGTGTTACAATGTCACGGAGGTTCATGACATGGTCCTAGGGTAGGAGGTGTGACACCTCCAGTAGCACCCACACCAGAGGGGTCTAACCCCCAAGGAGAAGAACAAGTAATTGGGCATGAATAGATTTCTATGGGGGATGTGGTTGGTCTAACGAGGTCCTTTCAAAGGATGTTATAGGCCTTGATTAAACGAATAGATAGAGATGAGGCCAAGGATAATGTACCCGTTGAGGGTTCACAATGAGCTCCAGCTAGCAGTGGTAGCTTTTATAGAGAACACAAGAAGGTTAAGTTTATTGATTTCATGGGTGCCATGGACGGCTCAACCACTGAGGCTTGGTTGGAGAACATGGTGATGTGCTTCGCACTTCATGATTTCACCTCCAACATGAAGGTACGCATTGAGGTATTTTAGTTGAAGCAGAGCACTCTTATATGGTGGAAGATGTTTCTACCGCAACTATACATGGTCGTTGAAGCAATGTTATGGGAACTATTCAAGGAATGGTTTTGGAAGAGGTATTTGTCAGAGGAATTCATCAAGCACCAACTCAATGAGTTCAATGCATTATGACAGGGTGGTCATACGGTGCATGAGTATGAGGCCTATTCATGGAGCTTCTTAGGTATGCTCCACACCTAAACACAAAGAATATAAAGTTTAACAAGTTAGAGTTCGGCCTCAACTCCAAGCTTTGTGCGAAGGTGAGGATCCTAAGGCCTCATACGTTGCACGATGTAGTCCAGAAGACCCTCATAGCCAAGGAAGAGATGACCAGTGAGGGTCAGGGAAGGACTCATGCAAGGCCGACGGGACATATGACATCCACATCATAGCAGTGTCGCCCACGACAACAATAGTTTAGGCCTGTTCAGCAGAACAGACCAGAATCTCATTTTGGTAGGCCAAAAACTTCTACTTTGGGGCAAGGAGTACTAGAATGAAGACTGGGTGTTGGACATGTGTAGAGCCACGTTACCATCAAAAATGTACGGTGTAAATGCCAGAGCATCTAGGTCAACAGGACACACTATAGTTGTATATTTGGGAAAGGCCCACAAGATTCATGCTGCGGTGAACAACCTCTAGGCCGAGCACCATTCCATTGTGCTCGAGACTTCACTATGTTCGTCAATAAAACTATTAGTATTTGATATATCTCGGTGCTACCGAGAGATTTATTTATGGTACAACACTGAAAGGATTGATGGTAAAGGTATTCAAATGGGACAATTTTAGATACGTAGAAATAGCTTCGGGTGCCAAAAAAAAGGTTGAAGGAAAGGTTACGACTGTCATAGTAAACTAGGATATTTTTTTACGAAATCCGACCTATACATCATGATCTTAGGATCCTACGACATCGTGATTTGTATGGACTGATTGGAATTGCATGACGTGATACTCAACTGTAAGACGAAGTGGTTAAGTTGACCGATGATGATGGACAAAGAAGAATCATTGTAGGAAGAAAACTGGGAGTGTCCTTGAGGTTCATTCCTTCCCTACAACTACATAAGTGCATGTGCAAAGGATGCAAGCTATATGAAATATTAACGTTGAATGACAAGGACGTGCGGAAGGACTAGAAAACCTTACAGTAGTACGATAGTTTGTCGATGTATTTCCAAAATATTTACCAGGCTTGTCACCCAGAACACACATTGGAGTTTACAATCGACTCGAAACTTGGAACTGAACTGATAGTAAGAACGCCTTATTGGATGTCAACACCTAAGTTACAGGAGTTGAAATTGCAACTCAAGGAGTTGTTGGACCTATGACTTATATGTCCAAGTGTGTCACCTTGGGGTGCACCTGTTATTTCGTAAGGCAGAAGGATGGGTCGTGGAGACTCTTTATTGACTACCGTCAATTGAGCAAGGCAGCGATCAAGAACCTGTATTCGTTGCCAAGAATAGACGATTGTTGGAACAAATAAAGGGTGCAACGGTGTTTTCAAATATCAGCTAGAGATCAGGTTATCACTAGTTACGAATTAAAGAGGAAGATATTCCTAAGTCCCCATTCAAGACGAGGATTGGACGCTACAAGTTTACTTTTTATCATTGGGATGGACAAATGCCCCGGGGGTATTCAGGATTTTGATGAATGGGGTGTTCCATGAATACTTGGATAGTTTTTTCAAGTATTCATTGATTACACATTGAAATATTCTTGGATGATGAAGGAACATGATGAACTTTGCGCTTAGTATTACAGTGTTTACGGTAAATTGTCGAAATGCTTTCGAGGATTCATTTCTTAGGGAATGTTATATCCGACGAGGTCATCACTATGGATCCAACAAAGGTAGAGGATATTATGGAATGTCTTGTGCCAAAAAACGTACCAGGAGTATGCAAATTTTGGTTTTGGTAGGATAATATAGACATTTCGTCGAAGGTTTTGTTTTAGGATAGAAAATCCGATCACGGAATTGTGGAAGGAAAACAAGAAGTCGTATATACCATGAAGTGCGTGGAATCATTTTTAAGGCTCAGTGGTTTGTTGATGATAGTATCGATAATGAAATTCCCCAACATGGATATGGATTTCTTGGTATGCACAAACGTGTCCCATTGAGGTTTAGGTAGATTATTGATGCAATACAGTCAAGTAATCACCTACATCTTAAGGAAATTAAGAAGGCATGAGGAGAACTACACAACACATGATTGGGAGTTATAGGCCATTTTGTATGCCTCGAGAGTGTGGAAACACTATCTGATTGGATGGAAATTCAGACAAAAAAAAGTATAGATAACAGAGGAATGCAACATTTTTTTACGTAGAATGACTTCAACGCATGGCAAAAGCATTGGTCAGAATTACTTAGCAAATACGATTTGAGATTAAGTACATTAAGTGAACGATGAAAAGAGTGGAATATGCATTGAGTCGCAGACCACATATATTCTTTTTGATGCCTATTCAAACAAATATTCGATAAAATATTCTAACTATACAGTGCAACGATGATTGGTATAAAGAGGTTAAGAAAAATATTGGACAAGACACCATGTTGGTACCAATGTTTGAAGGATATGCATTGGACAACGACGTAGTGATGAGGTATAATAATTGGATTTACATACCATCAAATGACAATTTGATAAGTTTAATCTTAAGAGAGGCTCATAGAGTAGTGTACATGGATCATCCAAGAGTCATGAAGATGAGGGAAGACCTTAAGCCCTTATTCTTCTGGAAATGAATGAAGGAGGACATAGTTAGCTAAGTGGCAACATGTCTAGAATGTCAGCAGTTAAGGCTGAACAAAGACATCTGGATGGAATACTACAGCCAAACGTTATTCCGTAATCGAAATGGGAGGTCATTTCGATGGACTTTATTATGGGATTGTCACTGACAGAAAGGAGGCACGACTCGATTTTCATGGTAGTTGACACTCTGAAGAAGAGTGCACATTTTATTCCTGTGCGTACAACGTATTAGGTGCACATGGCTATATTTTTTATTAGTGAGATTGTGAGATTGCATGGTGTGCCTAAAAGGATCATATCTGATCGAGGATCAGTGTTTATAGGACGATTTTCGACTAGTTTGCAATAGGCCTTGGGAACCCAACTTAACTTTAGTACATATTATCACCCTGAGACAGACAGGAAAACAGAAAGAATGAACCAAACCTTGGAGGATATATTGTGTATGTATGTGATGGACCAACATAAGCATTGGGAAGATTTCTTGCCACTGGTAGAGTTTGTGTACAACAAAAACTATAAAAGCATCATTAAGATGGATTCATTTGAGTTTCTTTATGGGTGACTGTGTCAGATGCCTTTGAGATGGGAACAAATTGAGGATTGGGTCTAGGTAGGACCAGAAATGATCCAATAAATTGAAGAATGATTGCAAATGATAAGACAAAGGATTAAGACGCACAAGATCGATAGAATAGATATGTTGATGCACATCACGTTGACCACAACTATGATGTTGGAGACCGAGTTTTATTGCGGGTGAAACTGCACCAGAGTTCGATTAAGTTTGGAAATAGTGCTAAACTCTCTCCTAGATAATGAGACCTTTTGAAGTTGTGGAAAGGAAGGGACCCTTGGCCTATCGACTATCCTTGCCTCATTCTTTGAGGCATATGCACGATGTTTATCTTGTATCTGTTTCACCACATTATGTTAGTGATCCTACACATGATATTGGCATGAGTTTGTTGTGGCGTCAGACGAGGGTGCACTCATGGCAGGGCCAATATTCATTTTGGACCATTGCATTCGACAGCTACAATGTCAAACAATCGATCAAGTGAAGGTCTAGTAGGACAATTATAGTCCACCCTCGTCTACTTGGGAAGACGCATATGATATACTTCAACATTTTTTTTTTTTTTATAGTTTAGACAAATGGATCTTGCCAGATGCTTTATATACTGTAAAACTTCGGGATGAAGTTTAAAACAAGAGGGGTTGTATGTAACATCCTACTCTTGTGAGCACATGTTATTGACTTATTCTTTGAGGACACTTGCATGCACGTGATCCGATTTGAGTATATGGTTGTCTGTTTCGCTAATGGGTTCTTATGATGATGTTGATGGATTATGATTTATGTTGATTTAATAACTATGTATTGACATATGCTATTAATGATTTTTCCCTGAGTGTGCAGGAAACTTGACAGATTGGTGATGTCGATGGCATCAATGGACCTCCTTGGACTCTGGATTGAGTCAGGGAGTGGATTGTATTGGTTTGAGTATTTCACTTATGCATATGTGACATATGATCAATTATATTATGATGTATTTTATGTATCATTGACGTTTTATTGATGGATGCAGGCTGACGATTACTTGCTAATGTGACTCACATGAGGAGTAAAGGGGCCATGCACATAGACCAGTTATTGAGGGAGAGGTGTGGTAGTATCCCTGTCACAGCCTACTAGTGCTTCCACCGTGGCTCGAATTGTAGGTTAATGATTATCTAGTTCGAGATATCCACGATGTCGTGAGGGAAGACTGAGACAGTCACTCGCGAAGATTCTAAGGGGCACACAATAAGGCAGGTTCCTTATTCCTTAGAGATCCTTAGTCTCTCACAAGTTCACTTGATTGGATTATTGACTCCAAGGGTTGGAAAACTACCAAAACCAGTCAGAGGTGAGTGGCACCCTTGTATCACGGAGTGTGTCTTGAAGCGAACGTCGCACAATTAAAATATGAATCAAAGGCAAGTGGAATCCTTGGAGCACAGAGTGCATATTGAAGGGAACGTCACGGTATTTAAAAAGGTTAGTCAATGAATCTAGGTGGCCTAGAAAACCTTGAGTGAATGTTAAAACTGTAAACTCTTGAGCACTACCGAATTAATTAATTGATTAATTAATTAATTAAAGACTGAATTTATTAATCACAATGCCTAATGGTCTAATATTTTGTGAATAAAATTGTTAACTAAGCCTAAGTCTAAGTTAATGAGTGGACAAAAACTAAATTACAAATGAGATGAAATAAGAAAAAGGTAAAAAACTTAATATATTAAGAGAGATCAAATAAATCTAAAAAATTGATACAATACACATGTATTAAAATACCCAATTAGAAATTAAAATAAGAAAGGAATAAAGCATACAAGAATATGTAAGAATAGAAAGGTGTCTAGAGTCTAGTCTAACTAGAGAACATTCCTATTTTAACTCAACTTCATTTTAGAAAGGTGTTAGTCATAAATGGGAAATAAAGGAATAAAGAGACAACTAGGAGTGATTTTAGGAGTGCTTTTAGGATGGGTGAGGGAAATTGACTCTTAATTAAATTAATTTGTGGATTTATTGGTGTACCTAAGGGAACGGGTGACAAGTGTATGGGGGGAATAATTCCTAATTAAATTTAGAAAAAAACAAATTAAATGTGAAAATGGCATGTTGTCACTAAGGAAAATCTATAAAAAAAATGGTTGCGAGGAGGAATGGATGACAAGGGTTATGAGTAAGGTTATGCTACATAAATGTTGATTGGTTTTACTTGTGATAGTTTGGATACCTGTATTGGGAGAGAGAATGGTGGCTCTACCTTGTGAGGTAAGCTGGGAGGTAGAGTGAGTTTTGGTTGCGTGTGTGGCCCCTTTGCGGCTCGGGGGGATAAGGGGGAAGAAAATTACCCCTAGCGTTGGATGGGAGGTACCGGTGAAGTCTCAATGGTTAGCAAGTGGGATATTGAAAGGAGCGCCACTGTAGAAGGACATATTTGGTTTCAGAAGTTTTTGTCGCCGGTTACGACATTTTTGAGCTTGTAATTGTAATAGTTAATTTGTAAATTGGATTTTAGTAATTTTCTTTAGAACTCTAGATTTCTGGAAAAACGTTATGTGATGTGAATTTGGATGATTGTTCTCCGACTGTGGGACATCACCCTAGTGCACCAATTGCATGACCAAATTAATTTCCTTTAGATTTCAGTAACACTGCCTTATATGATAATTTGTATAGCTTGCTTTATGTATCACAATTGTTGAGTTAAATTTATTCATGATTAGTGAACATCCTCACACTCCTTTGTGTTTTAACCAAGAAAAATTCATTTCCTTTGTGCTTTCACCCAACGAACTCACTCAACAAATTCCTCTTTGTTTTTCTTGAATATTTCAATCTGCATTTTGCAAAAGAAAACTCGACCAACAAAGTTCTTGCTCCTAGTGTTATTCCTCTTGATGTGCTCTGCATTTTACATGCATTTTCGCCCAACAGTGTTAGTCTCTTGGCGATTTCTCTTTAAAACCATCTGTGTTTCTTTCTGTGCCTGTGAATTTCCCAGTGGGGAGAATCTTTGTGCGATGCATTCTCCTAAAACCCTCTGTGTTTTCTATCTGCGATTTTCCATCTCTGTTTTTATTGATTTTTTACCCTCTTAGTTCCTTAAGGAGGGTAATGCCAGCATTTGAATTATTAATAATGATGGTTATGAATGATTTATATTAGTTTTTAGATGGATGCATGATGTAAAGTGATGTAAAATTTAATGTATAGATTGAGAAGATTTAATCTCTTATGGAATTCTTAAATGGAATATTTCATCGGCGGTATTGCATCAATTTAATTGATATGTGTATTGTCGTCGGACTATCGTTGGAATGTTTCATAGAGGGTAGTTGCATCAATCGGTTGATATATGATATTTGTATTTGGAATCTTGTTAAATGTGTTAGAAGTAGCATTGGCGTCAATTAAATTGATGTATGTCTGTTGTAGAATTTTCTCTTGCACCATGAAAAATATTGATGTATGATTGATTGAGCATATAGGTTCTCTTACGCCATTAAAATAATTGATGTGATTGGTTTAGAATTTTATTACTCATGCGCCATGATTACTTGATAGGTGAGGTTGATTTTTGATCTATTGGTTTCTGACTTGATTGTATTAGTGGGATTTAGATACCTCATTGTTCCTCAAAATAGTCGCCATCCCTGAGACCTTAAATGGTCAAAATAAATCGGATGAATCCTGGGATTGAGCATTTCTTATGTGTCTTGTAGGTCCTAACATTGCATGGTAGGTTGGGTGGGTAGTTTCTCTGTGTCATATTTATGTGATGATTTGATATTGTGGTTCCATTTATGATACTTGTTGATTATGTTTCGTTATCTAATGTGATGATGTGTTAACTGTATGTCGATACTAATTATGTTGATGTGTTGGTTGCATCATTATTGATCACAATGTTGAGTCGCTCCTAATTCTTTTAATTATTATGTCATTGATTATGCATTGCTATGAATTATGTGTTGACATTACTTTCCTTATGTATCTAATGCAAAAAAAATACCTCTTGTGCTTTGCTTTCTTGTTGTAACAGAGGAGCCGTTAATTGTTGATTAAGGTTGGTTGTCATTGATGTCAACCCTTGAAGAAATCTCCACAGCACAAAGGTTTGGGTAATGGACCCAATATTGTTTGATGTAAATATGACATATTATTGTCTTGTCATGGTTGATAAGAAGTAAATATGGATGAACTCCAAAGTGGTCCCCTTATGGTGAAAGCCCTCACGGGAAGATGCTTTGTGGAGTAAGAGAACCCATGCTTAATTGTGGAATAATGAGATGAAGGACAATGAATTTTCCAGGTACACTATGCTAGATGGATAGTGCTTTTCAGTCCATTTCTGGTGGTATGTGGAACCTCACATGACTTCTCACGATTAGAGAGTTATGGCCATGAGAATTTGGAGACCCCAGGTTTGGGTAATGGACCCAAGTTTGTTTGATGGATAACAGTATGAGTTATGATATATTTTTAGATAATTCTATTCTATATGGATATCACATGTCATTCCATTTCTGGTGGTATGTGGAATGTCACATAACCCCTCATGGTTTGCGCGTTATGGCCTTACAAAGTTGGAGGACCCTCATATGTCATCTAGAAGCCCCAAAAGGTCAAAGTAGTCAAAGTGGTTTAAAAGATTTTAAAAGGTATATAATAAAGTGAAGTAATGAGTGTATTATAATTAAAAATGAATACAAAACAAATTATTTAAATAATAAATTTAATGGATAAATTAGAAGTGGATTAACCATAAAATAAGGAAAGTGGGGCCAAGTGACCTAGAAGATGTTTTTAAGGAAGCTACCTGGAGAGTATAAATAAGAGGCAAGGCTCTCTCATTTTAATCACACTTGAGCATATTGAATATCTATAGGTGTCTGAGGTAACCAAGGATATCTAAGCCAAAATTATAAGGGAAGGTGAAGAAAAGAAGGCCGAAATGCAAGGAAGGATAAATTCTTTTGATGGTGCTTTCTAAGGTATGTTATTTACAGGTTATCTCACCATTTTTCCTATAACTTTTTTTCTATAATGATTCAGACCGTGAAATTTCTATACCAATGAGAAAACATATCCAAGTATCTATCGTAAAAACTTCATCTTGTGGGTCATTGTATTTTTGGAGTTACACTCAGTGGAAAACAGGGTTTGTGGCTAGTCGTGAAACTAGTCAAAAACATGTGTTTCGGGTAAAAACATCATAACTTCTTCATAACAGATCCAAATTTAGTGAAACCAAATGTGTTGGTTAGGGTACAGTCTGTATTATTCAGTGTAATAGTTTTAGATCAATTCAAAAAATATTCTGTGCGAGGAACACTCTACAAGGTCTCTCTCTAGAATAAGCCAGAATTCAACAAGGTATGCCATTTTTTCTATAACTCCTTTTCTGAGAGGTTCCAAGTAGTGAAACCTAGAGGAATTGCATAAATCACATTGAATAACATTATTTATCATTTTCATATCTTTATACATTATAGGTACAAATTTATGATTACTCCAAGTTAGGGTTGTTGACTAATCCAAAAGTAGGCATGTGAGACTAAAGAAAAGTTTGATGAAAATGATAGTCTCTTGTTGTTGAAGTTAAGAAGGGTTTGCAGGAATGTGATCATATACACCAGGTCTATTACAGAGCTACAAATCATATTTGGATGATGAAATTGATGAGGGCTTTTGGTTGAGGTACATGTTGAGTACATGGTTGAGACAAGTAGTTGATGAGTTGGCACATACATGAGGTGTATAGTTGATAATGTTGTTACATATTGATGAGTCATAGTTGATGAGTAGTTGACACATGATTGGTACATACTTGGTACATGGTTGGATGCACTTGTTTATGGTACAGGTTGATTATAGTCTATTTGTTACAGGTTGGCTCATGGTTGATGCACTTTTTTATGGTACAGGTTGATTACAGGTTGGGTACAGGTTGATGCATGGTTGATGCATGGTTCAGATTTCTTGGTACAGGTTTACAGAGGTATATCTCACAGTGACAGGTTGACAGTGGTTCCATCATTCTACTTCTACTTCAGGGTGGCAGGACTAGGCAAGGACAGGTGGTTGTAGCCACCTTCTGATTGTAGCTGGAGAACAAAGGGGGTTGTAGTCTCCTTCTAGTTGTAGCCAGAGAATTGGGGAGTTGGAGATTCCCTCACGTTGTAGCCTGAGAAACTAGGGGGTTGGAGCCTCCTTTTAGTTGCAGCTAGAAAAGAAAGGAAGTTGGTGCTTCCAATGAATGTAATTCTTCAAGACATATAAGAAAAAGTATTCTGTGGTTTTCTCCCAATTTAGGTTTCCACATAAAACACTGGTGTATTGTGTATGTGTATGTTTGTACATTTGTTCATTTCTTATTTACTGTTTAGTTATTGGATGATAATGCTTCATTGATATAACACTTGGATTATGTGGTTAAAAAGGATTAAATTGCTCTATTACCGATTCACCCCCCCCTCTCAGTAATCCAACAATTGGTATCAGAGCAGGTTCCTTCAGAAATCAGTTTAAACACTAAAAGGTAGATCGTGGAGAGTACCAGCTCATATAAAAATGGAATACCACAGTTTGATGGATAGAAGTATGCTTTTTGGAGCATAAGGATGAGGACATATATACAGGCACAGGGATTTCAAGTTTCGCAATCAATTGTAGATGGATACACAACACTAACAGTTCCACCAACAAATGACAAAGCAGTAAAACTCCGTGAGAATAATTCCAAAGACACAAATGAACTTTTGAATGGTCTCAGTGATACGGTATTCACCAAATTTGCACATTGTAAATCTGCTAAAGATATATGTGACAAGCTTCAAAATATTTATGAAGGAGATACAAAAGTCAAAGTAGCAAAGCTTCAGACTTAAAGAGGTCAGTTCGAACAACTAAAAATGAAAGAATATGAAAATATTGTCGCCTACTTCTTACGAGTCGATGAAATAGTGAATGCAATCATAGGATTGGGAGAAGAAATTGAAAAATCTGTAATTGTTCAAAAGATATGAAGATCTCTTCCTATGCGATTCAACC
>JZKD02S2308455.1:176227-186907 GCA_000966675.3 Picea glauca | reverse complement strand
AACAAGACCACTGGAAATTGTGCACACTGATCTAGTTGGACCAACTACAACAAAGGGCTTAAAAGGTGAAAAATATTTTATGTTATTAGTTGATGATTATACAAGAATGACTGCATTTTTATTTCTCAAGAACAAGTCAGAAGCTTTTGAAAACTTTAAGATCTACAAGGAAATGGTTGAAAATGAGGTGGATTCAAGAATCAAATGTTTGAGATCTGATAATGGAGGAGAGTTCACTTCAAAGGAATTCATGGACTACTGTAGCAGTCATGGAATAAAAAGTCAATTCTTCGGTGCTAGGACACCTCAACAGTATGGATTTTTTGAAAGAAATAACATGACAGTACAAGAAATGGATCGAACAATGCTATTGGATTCCAAATTGACAGATATACTTTGGACACAGGCAGTGTTGAAGGAAAATCTCCCTGCGGACAGGTAGATCTCCTCTTGAGAGATAGACTCTTAACTCTTAAGACAAAAGATGCTTATCATGGACACTAAATTCCTTTTAGATCTAGATAAACTAATGTGTGAGGAGGAAGGAGAAAAGAAGTACCTTTTACCGGTCTTTGTCCCTCCACGGTCCGAGTTGAGCTCCAATCTTACGCTCCTCAATAAGCCCTGTAGACAAACAAAAGTAATAACAACTTCCTACTCTACTGAGATTAGTTTAAAATAGACCTATCTATTAGAGACGAATTCATGTGAGATCAAACATAGAATTGAAATAAATAGGCCAAACATATTATATTAAAGAGAACAACAACGAAGAATGCTTACAACCATAGATGTGAGTGTAGTAGCTTCATCAAGTTCCCCTTGTCCAAACCCTTGCTTAAACAGTCCACATGCAGAATGTTGATGCTCCAAATGACATACCACTCATGAGATCATAATTTTGTTATAATTCTCAATCTCCATTTTTCCTCCTCCATGGAAACCCTTCATTATATAGGATTTGGAGGTTTAACCACCATGAAGAAGATCTCTCATCAGATCCTCTAAGAAAGGGATCTCTAAGATATTTGGGGAGAAAATATCTCTTAAGGATTTTGGGGAGGAAATATCTCTTAAGGATTTTAAGGAGGACATATTTCAACCATCCATGAGATCCTCCACCTTCCCTAAAAAATAGGAAACCAAATGTGAGGTGGATTCTCACACTTAATTACTTCCTTTTTCATGAATATTAATAATAATTCATGTGCACTTGATTCTCTCACTTAATCAATTTCTATTCCATGAATATTAATAATAATTCATGTGTACTTAGTATTTATTTGCCTTCATGTAATATATCCCTCCTCCACATTGACTAGGGATTGTGACATAGGTTATTCCATGGTGTCAAGGTGTATGAGACACTTATATGACACTTTACGACACTTAGGGCGAGGTACCTAGGTGTGCAAATTTCATGTGTAACAGAATGCCCCCCTAAAGTGTGAGGTCATAAGAGAGAATGATGGCCGAAACACTTTACAAATATTTAAAGCAAGAGTGTGGACTCGAAGAACCTGATAGAAGCTGCACACAAACATCCAACAAATATTATGACATGCATCAAACGCAAGGCAGGCATACCTATGCTTGGGTGATCAAGACTTTCAAGATATGGCCAGCATAAAATACACTACGGATCCATAATTATATTAATAAAAACGTATAGCCACCGAAAATACACTGTGGATCTACACTCCCATGACCTGAACTGATCGTAGCCACAAAGAATACACAGTGGATCTATGAGATGACAAGACATAGCCACGACAAATACAAAGTGGATCTATGTGAAAATATATGTGTCATTGTTCAAAAGAAACTCCTTCGCTACCTGGGCAAAGTACATATCAGAGTGATCCCGATGTAGTATGAATCTAACCATGTGAATAGATGTCCTGATGTCAAATATGGCAGAAACCACTTGATTACCAGTCAATGAGGTGAACCGTTAACAAGCACGAGGGAGATCACCATTGATGTCAATGATTCCCAAGGTACTTAGTACATTCCAACGAATGTGAATAGATGAGCTGAAGTCGAACATCCGTGGAATCATCCGATAAGAGGTCAATGATATAAACCCACTGTCGAATGTGAGGAGGCTTTCCATTGAGGCATGCAGGTCCCAAAGTACTAACTAGTTTCTAAATCTAGTTCCCGGATAATGTGTTGAAGTCGACAGGAATAGACTCGTCGAAGGAGGGCCTTGATGTATCCCTCATCAAAGACACGAAATAGAAACAGAGATGTAATTGGTAGATCAAATGAACATGGACTAACATGGGTATTGAGAAAATATATTTGTGATGGCTGACTCTCGAGGTGGATACTTCCCTTGAACACTGAGGCACAACAGCAGAAACATGACATGGACCACAACACGATGATCCAATGGATACTATGACTTTCGTTGGGTGACCCAAAGGAGTAAGAAAAACTCATAGGATTGGTTCAGTGCAGAGGTTCAACAGATTAAGATGTGTGCAAAGACAAAGTGTCGTGTTCAAGGGAGACTCTAAGAGTTGTTGGTAATGTTCTCAAAAACTGCTTGGCTTGCTTCTTTCAATTTTTTCCCCAATCCATAGAGACGAGTATCTCTTTTTAATTTAACAAGCTCGAGGAGGGTAACACATGCTCGATGTAACTCACCTTCAGTAAGTTCCTCTTCCTTTGTTTAATGAACTAGAAGAAGTAAGGGTTCAATCCCATATGGGCCCTTCAATGTATGATGGTTTAACAAGTCCAGAGAAGGTAAAATCGAAGGTTTTTCATGATTATAGAATCTGGAAAAACACTTAAAAGAAAACTCTCTCAGTTCCTTTTTCAGAAAGTAGTCTGATGAGATCGAAAAAGATATAAACTATCACTCAATAAACATTTTCTTCAAATACTTTAACGAGCATGAAGAGAACAAGGTCGCTCGACAATCTTTTCATGTTTAGAGAGTCTGAAAAGAACTTAAAGATGACTCCAATGTTGTCCTTTTTTGTAATGTTAGTCTCGCAAGGCCGAAAAAGAGATAAATTATCACTCGAAAGATGCCCTTTCAAACCTTTTAACAAGTGGGAAAGGAAGCAAGATCACTCGGCAATCTTTTCATGTTTAAAGAGTCTGAAAAGAACTTAAAGGAGACTCCAGGGAGTTCCTTTTTCGTGTATCCATACAAGTCCAAAAAAAAGATAAGAGTTTACCTGGATGCATTCTCATGTATTTTCGAGCACGAGAAAGAACAAAGACTAATCTTCATATGCCCCTAGATTGAAATCTAGTGGCTTAACTCCAGAATGATCATCAAAGGCTAGATACATGCTCTCCAAGCTTCAATTCATTCACCGACTTTGAGGTTGTCACCGATTTCTCTACGAGATGAGAAAAAGGAGAAGGGTGGACGAAAATAAGGTTCAAGAGAGGTGATTGTTTCATTTTTTAACGAGCTTGACACAGGAAAATAACTATGCTCAGGGCCTCTGTTTCATTTTTTAACAAGCTTGCCACAGAGAAGAAAAACTATGCTCGTAGTTGGTTCTTGATCATGGCTTCCAAGATAATAATGCTCTGGAAGGATACCATGTCAAGGGACAAAACTCGATCATGGCCTCCAAGAGATCTTCACCTGATGGAAGATAATCACTCGGGAAGGGACACATGTCAAGGGTCATGATAGGAGTAAGGGGATTAGGCTCTAATAACCCTATCGAAGAAATCACCATGTCCACTACCGGATCCAAATCATTGGAAGTTGAAGGCATGGGAGATGATAGAAAATCGTCGTCGGGAGAGGAGATAGACTGTATATCTACCCGAATTTCTTCACAAGGGGGAATAAAAGAGGATCGTTGATGGTTATTATCCCGAGGTAACTTGTCAATGTGAAGCATTTCCGGAATAGATTCATGAAAAGGAAAAATTGGGGAAATGTAGTTGATCGCAGATGACAAGGAACGCAAATGTGATTGCATCGAGGAAATGTCAGGTGTCAATAGATGTTGGTCATCCAACGAGGGAGAAGAGGATTGGAAAGAAACGTATGATGGTTCAACTGGACTAAGTGGCATGGTGTCACCTAGTGCATCGAATTCTAATGGACGAGGTACAATCCAAGAGTCAGATGATTCCAAAGATTGATAAGCCGTGGTCGAAATCATATCGACAGTGGCAATATCATGTGTATTCGATGGAAGTGGTGTAGGGAAGGTACCCATGAGGCTAGAATATTTCATTAATCCAACACCAATTCTTTCATATGTGATCTTGTGGTCTCCCAAGAAAGGAATATTGTTGGTAGCGGGAGCGCGAGCATCGGTCGTGCAAAAATCCAACTGATCAACAATGACAATTTTGCCATGATGAGGAAATTGGACACATTGAAAAACTGACAAGGCAATGGAAGTCATAGCATAAAACCAACTTCTTCCAAGTAACAAGTTGTAATCGAGAGGAGCATCAACCACCTCGACATCAACAGTAACATTTTTGCCACCCAATTGGATGGGCAGGGACTGTAAAAGCCCATGGGGATGAAAACCTTGCCCATCGAAGGCACGTAACATCATTGGGGATTTGTTAAGTGCGGGTGATTTTAAAACTTTCCAACATGCCAAAGACATGACACAAGTCGAGGCTCCCTCATCCAGAATAGTTCGGTGGATTTGTTGATTGTGAACAACAATATCAACTTGGAAAGCAAGTTGGTGGGAGAGTCGAGATGCATAATTGTCTAAGTTAAACATGATATGGTTGGACGACTCAGGATCAACAATGCCAAGAGCGACCAAGAGCATTCTACGTTGACTGGGGCAGTGCTGTAGAACTTCTAACGTAGACATAGCACATGGTGCTTGAGCCAAATCTTCAACAATGTTGTAGTTCTGGGCGGCACGTGAACTAGGATTAAAGGTAGCTTTGCAGATAGTGCTCTTAGGAGGGTGTAATATAGAGTTGAATGCAGGTTTCTCAATCTGAAGTGGTCCAGACAGAGGATTAATCGATGGAAGACTAACGGAGGATGATGATAGATCTAGTAAAGTACCGGTACCGTTAACATCTTTTCCTTTGTCAGGGTTACCTAGTGTGTCATATGTCTTAGACAGAGTGGTCAAATTAATCCCATTAAAGATATAAACATGTGCACTCAATGATGCCTCATCATTAGGATGGCTTGAACTACCCCCAGGAGAGGGGGTTTCAGCAACCATGGATTGCTGTTGTGGAAAAGGCTGAGTAAGCACAGTGGGTTGTGACTTTCCTTGGAAAATTTTGGCCACTTCATTGCGAAGTGGACAGTCTTGAGTGTAGTGATAGTCACCACAAATGATACATGGGAATTTCAGTTTCCGTTGTGGTTTCTTTTCGGTAGAAGGTGTTTGATTTTTTGGTTTTTCATTGTTATTTTTTTATTTATTCTTTGTCTTCTTCTTACCTCCGAATTGTTTTGAAGGGTCAGATTGAACTGCATTCACCTCATAGATCTGAGTTTGGGGGGAGGTAGAGGAGAGTGTAAGCGATTGGGAAGTAGATTGAGTTTTGATGGAACCAATAACACCATCCACATGAGATGAGGATGACAGTTTAGATGGATCGGTATTAGCTCGAGCAACATTCGAAAGAAAATCATACAAAGTACCAGATTGTGAATAAACCAAATCTAAGTATTGAGCCCAAGCGATGCCTTGTTCCTCAGTGACCGCACCACCCATAGTGACATCGCGAGCAATCAAGGGTAACATAGATTTAGTAAACCATACTGCCAATAGTATGTCAGGAATGACTGCCTTGATCATCCTTCGTCGTCGCCTCCACTCATGAATATGGTCAGAGATATGCACAGAGTTAGTTTGATGAAGGGAGGTCAAGAGTTTAGTACCTATCTCGTAGCGAAGAGGCAGTTGAAAGTGCGTGAGGAAAGACATGGCAAGGGAATTGAAATCATGGAAAGAAGCATGTGGTAGTTCAATATATCACTTTGTTTCCGAGCCTGTAAGTGTTCACTGGAAAAGACACAAATGTACAGAATCATCCATGAGGGAGTTTGATGAACACCACAAATGGAAAGTCATCACATGGTTGTTTGGATCTTCACCAGATTTTCCGTCAAATTTCGGAATATCAGAAGGAAGTTTAGCTGGAATGACTGGCCAAACCGGTGAATGAAAAATAGGATCATTAGTTAACCGAGACAAGTCTGGGAGATCTAGAGTCGTAAGGAAAGGTAGCTATTGGTTAATTTGCGGATGATATGGGTGCGGCATAGGAACACCAGTAGGACCATAAACTGGGTTAGGTGGATAGTTGTAACCGGTAGGTCCTCCTATATATGGTTGTTGTTGGCCAGGATAAGCAGAATTCGATGGTGGATGAAAAACATTTGCATAACCCGGTGGGCTTTGAGCATTATAGGCCGGGTGATTTGCTTTCCCATGAGGAGGATAAATATTTTTCCCTTGAGAATGGTAAGGAGTAGATCCTGGAGGCAGATACACATTAGACCCATGAGGAGGATAAGACTGTGGTCCCAGAGAACTCCAGGTGGTGTTTGGGATGTCGCCTGGATAAGGTTGTCCGTAAGATGTTCCGAAAGGAACAAGATTTGATACTCCTCCTAGTGGATTATAAGATGAGTGCCCCCCAACGTGGGGTTCAATGAAAGTGCCTCCTGAAGATACTCCCCGGGATTTTGAAGGGTTTCCAATAAATGAAGTTTGCCCCCCTGCCAGCGGTGGATTTACAACCGGGGTATGACTGGTAAACGGAGGGTACCCTTCGGAAGGAGCACGAAAAGGGGGATGTCTCCCGGGAGGGGTAGGCCCAACATGGAAAGGTAGTCCTCCAGGAGGAAAAGGTTTGTTAGATAGATTTTTCCCTCCATTTGGTTGTGTTTGGCCAGCAGGGGTCTGCATTCTCGGGTGAGAAGATGCCCTAGCAGGATCGTGTGGAACATGTGGAGCTGTAGAGTAAAAGATTGTAGAAATGGGGGTAGAGATTGAAGTTCTTTGGAGATGAGTAGAGGTGATGATTCCAGCATTAGGATGGTTTTTTGCTGGTGTAACAGTAGGGTTAATAACTTAATCGACTGGGTGATTCATGGTTTGACCGGATGGTCCTGTTTCACTAGGAGGGTCATGAGGATGAAAGGGTTGTCGAAAGGATTCAAAATTTTCATAGAGATCGTGTCCCGATGAAGACCTCCATACAGAATGAGTAGGTGTGGGATTGGTATCTACTGCGGTGCTAGGACGAACATGAGTCCTATACTCATCACCAAAGATTGGTTCTGTGGATCCCATATATGTTTCGGTAAAAATCCTCTCTGGTAATCATGGGACCTCTTCGTCTATGATGTTCCCAAGGGAGTCTAAATGAACTAAAAGTGGTTCTATAGGGGTTATCGGCACAGATGCAGTGGGATTTTCAACCGTAACCAAAGCACCTTCTGAGTTATCTAACGGAGGAGCAATAACACTTCCAACGTCGGATTGATTTTCTACCTCTGTACGGTAGTTGTCTTCTGGAGGGTTAGGAGGTAAGGGTTGATAGCCTTCGAGAGGAAGCCCTTGCATCCTATGTGATCGACGAATACCTTTATCATCTACAGGCTCAATTGTGGAGGATAACAAAACACACTAAAAATCTAGGGCCAACTAACAAAAAGAAATTGCATACGCTAATAAAATCTAGGAATCAACCAAGCAGAAAAAACTTCTCTCGATGATCGTAATAGTTGGTGATGAAATCCAACGTCGTGTGATCAATTCAAGAAGGGGTTAGGATGTGGTGGAACAGTTACAATGGTGACCTGCTTAACATACTTTTACTTGGTGCAAGCTTCCATGCAGTAATTGTGGATTTACCCTCTAAGGAGCCCGAGTGAGTTTGACCAATGTATGTTCCAGGTACAGTGAGACTTCCCTTCACTATCACCTTGTGTAAGCACCTAAAGATTATGGCAACTAAAGACACCAATTCGCAGTGAGTCCTTGGGTGGGTATAGTCGACAGTCCGATCCGAAACGTATGGGCAGGATAACAAGTCTGAAATCAACCCGAGAGGCTCCCACACATAATCGTGGGTATACCTCCAAGCGACCCCCAATATACGATCCGACCACTACAAACAGTTGAACCACGGAGGGATAATCTTTGTAATTCATTTGAATGTGACCTCGTGCGTAACCCTTGTGTGAGAGGGGGATCCCAGAAAACCAATACGAAATTGGATTTGACTCTCCCTAGCTCAAGATGCTAATGTTTGTTTTGAAAACTTTGGAGAGTTGTACTCACAGCCCAATCCAAAGTGCTAACCCTAGTCTACTATTGGTGGAAGATCCTAAAAACAAAAATGTTCTAGATAGTTTTTAATTAGCGTTCGTTTTATAGTTGTTCTTTACTCAAAGGGTGCATGAAAGTGAAACTGATGGAATGATGAATCAAATTCCCAAAAAATGCATGAAAGATGATAAGCAATCGTTTCTTTTCAATGAACACCTATTTAAGGGAAAGAGAAAGAGTCATTTTCACTATCAAACACTAATATGGAATGTCCTCAATCAATTGGTTCTCAATCGAATCCAATGCAATGCTAAAACATTTAAAAAACGCCTTCTAATATGCAAACCAATCACTAAGATGTATCTTTGTTGTTTGTATGTGAATGATGATTAATTCAATGTAAAAAATTATCTTGCCAACTACTCTTTCAGATCAAGGAGATTTGGACAAGCATAAGCGGATTTCGCACAAACAACACACCCTCTTGCGATGATTGAAACAAGAAGCAAAGAGAAAACAAAAAATAACAAAGAAAATCAAACAATTCACGCAAAAGAGAGATGTTTAAGAACAATGACCTCGAAGAACCAAATGAGATGATTCACAGATTCCTGATGCCCTTCACCAGAGTTCCCGCTCAGTTGGATAAGAGAGAAGAAAGTAGTGGATTGATTCCAAGTTCTCAACAGTAGAAAAACTCAAAATAAAGAAGAAGGCCTCAAAATATGAACAACAAAGTGCTTATTCCTCAGAAGGAAGGATGTCAAAGGTCAATAGGAAGAAGCATTGAATCACAAAGAAGCTCAGCAAGTGAAAAGCAAAGATTGGATCTCAGAAAATGCAATTCTGGAAAGGATTTTTTGCAAAGAGAGGTTGGCGCTCTAGTGTAAGGGGAACCAGAGAATTATAATGCTCTGTCTAAGATGAAGTGGGAGTGCCAGTTCTCTGATAGCAAGGTAGGGGAGCGCTAGGCTTCCACAACTCACAAAATTGTCCAAAAACCCAAAATTTTAGTCAAACTTTGGCAATCAAGATGAATGTGATGGGGTAAGGAGTCAATCAGAATATGAAATCAAACATATGGGGTGAACAAGGTCTAAAAAGAACAAAGGGTAAGACAAGGTCTATGAGGAAAACCAAAACTGCTGAAAGTTTCGATTCGTCCCCAGTGGAGTCGCCAATTTTTGTTGAAGGAAAATCTCCTCGCGGACAGGTAGATCTCCTATTGAGAGATAGACTCTTAACTCTTAAGATAGAATATGCTTATCGTGGACACTGACTTCCTTTTAGATCTAGATAAAATAATGTGTGAGGAGGAAGGAGAAAATAAGTACCTTTTACCGGTGTTTGTCCCTACACGATCCGAGTTTAACTCCAATCTTACGCTCCTCGATAAGCCCTGTAGACAAACAAAAGTACGAACAACTTCCTACTCTACTGAGATTAGTTTGAAATAGACCTATATATTAGAGATGAATTCATGTGAGATCAAACGCAGAATTGAAAGAAACAGGCCAAGCATATTATATTAAAGAGAACAACAATGAAGAATGCTTACAGCCATAGATTTGAGTGTAGCAGCTTCATCAAGTTCCCCTTGTTCAAACCCTTGCTTAAACAGTCCACACGCAGAATGTTGATTCTCCAAATGACATACCACTCATGAGATCATAAGTTTGGTATAATTCTCAATCTCCATTTTCCCTCCTCCATGGAAACCCCTCATTATATAGGATTTGTAGGTTTAACCACCATGGAGAAGATCTATCATCAGATCCACTAAGAAAAGGATCTCTAAGATATTTGGGGAGAAAATATATCTTAAGGATTTTGGGGAGGAAATATCTCTCAAGGATTTTAAGGAGGAAATATTTCAACCATACATGAGATCCTCCACCTTCCCTAAAAAATAGGAAACCAAATGTGAGGTGGATTCTCACACTTAATTACTTCCTTTTTCATGAATATTAATAATAATTCATGTGCACCTGATTCTCTCACTTAATCAATTTCTTTTCCATGAATATTAATAATAATTCATGTGTACTTAGTATTTCTTTGCCTTCATGTAATATATCCGTCCTCCACATTGACTAGGGATTGTGACATAGGTTATTCCATGGTGTCAAGGTGTATACGACACTTATATGACACTTTACGACACTTACGGCGAGGTACCTAGGTGTGCAAATTTCATGTGTAACAGGCAGTGCATACAACAGTTCACATTCAAAACAGATTAATGCTTAGAAACAACACTGATAAAACTCCCTATGAGCTATGGAAAGAAAGACAAGCAAATGTGAAGCACTTCAGAGTTTTTGGAAGCAAATGCTACATCAAAAGAGAAGATGGCAGAATGGGAAATTTTGACTCTCATGTGGACAAAGGAATACTTGTTGGTTACTCA
>JZKD02S2308455.1:158916-173757 GCA_000966675.3 Picea glauca | reverse complement strand
AGAAAAGAAGGCCGAAATGCAAGGAAGGATAAATTCTTTTGATGGTGCTTTCTAAGGTATGTTATTTACAGGTCATCTCACCATTTTCGCTATAAATTTTTTTTCTATAATGATTTAGACCGTGAAATTGATATTACATTGAGAAACCATATCCAAGTATCTTTGGTTAAAGAATAAGCTTGTGGGTCATTGTATTTTTGGAGTTACAGTCCGTGGAAAATAGGGTTTGTGGCTAGCCCTGAAACTAGTCAAAAACAGGTGTTTCGGGTAAAAATGTCATAACTTCTTCATAACAGATCCAAATTAATTGAAAAAAAAATTGTTGTTTAGGGTACAATATTTAGTATGATTTGTAATAGTTTTATATCAATTCAACAGATATTCTATGCGGGGCACACTCTACAAGGTTTCTCTCTAGAATAAGTCAGAATTCAGCAAGGTATGCCATTTTTGCTATAACTCCTTTTCTGAGAGGTTCCAAGTAGTGACACCTAGAGGAATTGAAGGAAAAACAATGAAGAAAATTGTGTATCATTTTCATATCTTTATACATTACAGGTATAAAGTTATGACTACTTCAAGTTAGGGTTGTTGACTAATCCAAAACTATGCATGTGAAACTAAAGAAAAGTTTGATGAAAATGATAGTCTCTTGTTGTTGAAGTTAAGGAAGGTTTGCAGGAATTTGATCATATACGACAGGTCTATTACAGAGATACAAATCAGATTGGGATGATGAAATTGATGAGGGCTTTTGGTTGAGGTACATGTTGAGTACATGGTTGAGACAAGTAGTTGATGAGTTGGCACATACATGAGGTGTATAGTTCATGATGTTGGTACATATTGATGAGTCATAGTTGATGAGTAGTTGACACATGATTGTTACATATTTGGTACATGGTTGGATGCACTTGTTTATGGTTCATGTTGATTACAGATTATTTGGTACAGGTTGGTGCATGGTTGATGCACTTGTTTATGGTACACGTTGATTACAGGTTAAGGTACAGGTTGATGCATGGTTGTTGCATGGTTCAAATTTATTGGTACAGGTTTACAGTGGTATATATCACAGTGACATGTTGACAGTGGTTCCATCATTCTACTTCTACTTCAGGGTGGCATGACGGGGCAAGGACAGGTGGTTGTAGCCACCTTCCGGTTATAGCCGAAGAACATAAGGGGTTGTAGCCTCCTTCTGGTTGTAGCCTGAGAATTGGGGAGTTGGAGCTTCCCTTAGGTTGTAGCCTGAGAAACTAGGGGTTTGGAGCCTCCTTCTAGTTGTAGCTGGAAAACAAAGGAATTTGGTGCTTCCAATGAATGTAATTCTTCAATACATATAAGAAAAAACATTATGTGGTTTTCTCTCGATTTGGGTTTCCACGTAAAACACTAGTGTACTGTGTATGTGTATGTTTGTACATTTTTTCATTGCTTATTTACTCTGCAATTATTGGATGATAATGATTCATTGATATAACACTTGGATTATATGGTTAAAAATGATAAAATTCCTCTATTACTAATTCACCTCCCCTCTCATTAATCCAACATGTTTCATAGAGGGTAGTTGCATCAATCAATTGATATATGATATTTGTATTTGGACTCTTGTTAAATGTGTTAGAGGTAGCATTGGCGTCAATTAAATTGATGTATGTCTGTTGTAGAATTTTCTCTTGCGCCATGAAAAATATTGATGTATGATTGATTGAGAATATAGGTTCTCTTGCGCCATGAATTTAAGGTTGATGTATGAATTATTAAGAAATTTGATTCTCTTGCGCCATTAAAATAATTGATGTGATTGGTTTAGAATTTTATTACTCATGCGCCATGATTCCTTGATAGGAGAGGTTGATTATTGATCTATTGGTTTCTGACTTGATTGTATTAGTGGGATTTAGATACCTCCTTGTTCCTCAAAACAGTCTCCAACCCTGAGACCTTAAATGGTCAAAATAAATCAGATGAATCCTGGGATTGAGCGTTTCTTATGTTTCTTGTAGGTCCTAACATTGCAGGGTAGGTTGGGTGGGTAGTTTCTCTTTTTTATATTTATGTGATGAGTTGATATTGTGGAGCCATTTATGATACTTGTTGATTATGTATTGTTATCTAATGTGATGATGTGTTAATTGTATGTCGATACTAATTATGTTGATGTGTTGGTTACGTCATTATTGATCACAATGTTGAGTCGCTCGTAATTCTTTTAATTATGATGTCATTGATTATGCGTTGCTATGAATTATGTGTTGACGTTACTTTCCTTATGTATCTAATGCAAAAAAAAATACCTCTTGTGCTTCGCTTTCCTGTCGCAACAGAGGGGCCGT
The DNA here is from genome assembly GCA_000966675.3 of Picea glauca. Lineage (NCBI taxonomy): Eukaryota > Viridiplantae > Streptophyta > Pinopsida > Pinales > Pinaceae > Picea > Picea glauca. The sequence goes on along the minus strand of JZKD02S2308455.1, from coordinate 171,415 downwards.
TACAAATTAGTTTTTTAATTTCTAACCCTTTTCTTTGTTTTCTTTTGATCTCTCTTTCTTCTTCACAAGCAAGAACTTCCCACAAATATTCTAATTATTCTCGAGTCTTGGTTGTTGTTATTGAAATATTATACAATTGTGCAATATCCTTTGTTGATTTCCAAGACCAATTTGCAAATTTGGTTGATTCGGGTTAGGTTGAGTCATAAATTATGGTCTGTGAAACCATCCTTTTTCTCTCCCTGGTATGGTCGCCAAAAATGTTGATCTAAAAGATTGTTTTATGGTCTTAAGGTCAAACTCACGATGATATAAATCCCCTTGCATTTTTAGAGAGGCGGTGCTCCTCTTTTTCTTATAATTCCATGAAATAGAATAAAACAAAGTCTAAGAAGAACCAGACTTAAAATTTACATTTACATTCACATTCAAAAGAAGAAGAACACTTGAGATTGGGGCCAGGTGTTTTAAAAGAAACTCATATGTCCAATATTTACAACATAAATAGATAAGATACACATAAAATATAAGGGATTGATATATCCATCACAACATTCATCAGAAGAATGAAAAATACACATGAATGGAGAGAACATAAAATGGACCGAAATTAGAAGATAACTTTAAACTATCATTCCATAAAGCTCCAAAAATATTATGTTGGATAAAAAAATTGGAAACTCAAGTTTCAAATCAAAATATTTGAGAATAAAGTAATGTAATATCCCAAGTAGCTCTCTTAGAGTCAATAAATAATAATAAGTCTTTAAATACAAATGTAAATGTCTTTAAAGAAAATAAAATGAATTCACCCTTCAAAGAGGACTAGGATAGGGATCCCACAGACCATAAAGTAAAAATACCTAGAATATAAAAGAAGGAAAAATAATAATTAGCCTAAATCTCAAAGAATATCAAGAAGACAAACGCAATATGACATATTATTGTAGCAGAAATAGAAATAGAGAAAACTGAAGGGGTAAAGTTAATGTTTGAATCAATGTTATGGAGAGATATCGTCTTTTACTTGCTTGTAGTTGGATCCTTTATAGGTGTATGTTGTGGTTGAGGTGGCATAACCACTGTAACTGTTTCTTTATTTTCTAGTTTAGTAATTTTGATTAACACCTTTTTCAACCACTCCTCAATGTACTCGCTTAACAATGCCATAGTAATTTCATGCTTTGTTTTAATTTCAAACAATTGATTTCCAAAATCCCTCAAATATAGCTCCGATTGATGTAATGTGTCATCCACTTCATCATTCCTGTTGATATACCGAACTAACCATTTTTCAACTTCATCTTCAGAAAATTCTATAGTTTCGGTAAATTCATTAGCTCAAGCAACTTTTAATGTGTTAATTTGTCATGTTAAAGATTCTTTGGTCAATATCATAGTATCCATAAATAAATTGGGACCATTCAATTATTTATTAAGGCTAACAATTTTAAGAAATAAATCACTTTTTTATTCCTTAAGACATCAGTTTCATTTATCATTTCTTTTAATTGCTTGATTCTCCTTAGCCAACATGCATTGATTTGTTTCATACGGTAAGGAGAGGGAAGTTTTTGTTCCTTCCTTTTGGCTTCATTTAATCTTGAGACTTTGGTTGCGAATGTGTTTACATCTTCCTTAAAAAATACTTCATCATTTTCCAAGTCCTTTTGTAAGTATTCTTTGAAATTTTGTATTATTGATGAAAAGATAGCAATATTGTGGGAAAGTTCCAAAATCTCTCGAATTATATCAATTCTCTTTTGCATGGCATGACCAACATATTTTCTTACAGCTTGCAATAAACTTGATGAGCCTTTGTATTTTGTACTTCTTTCTGGGATGTCCTCTAACTCAAGTGTAGGTTGGATTGTACCCAGTGGTTATGGAAATAATGATCCTAGTACCAAAGAAACTTCCAATTCTTGTATCCTCTTCTTTAACTCTGAATTATATTTTTCCATATTAATAACTGATTGTTTTAATGCCTCTCCAATATCTCCATGAAAGTATGCAATTTTGGATGGTGCTACTCCATCGAAATCGATTGAATATTTTCATCATGCCGATGACCTTTTATTCTTGGTATTGACTTTTTCCAGCAATAAATTCTTAGTTTCACTATTTTATGTTGCATGGTGCAAAGTGAAAAATTCCTCTTCAAATATTTTAGGATCTTGTGTCATTATAGCATCAATAATTTCTCTTGTTTCTAACCACCTTTGTGCAGACTAGCCAGGTTCTTTAATGAGCTCGTCCATTGTCCATTGCATAGGAAATTTCCCGGACTTATGGTGTGTTTAACTCTGATGATGATATATTTATTTTTATTTTTCCAGACGTGTATGTAATATGTGTTGTTTCGAGACTTTTCTCCGATGGGTCTTTATCTCCACAGTCATATGGGCCTCCAACTGTTGTTTTCCTAGTATCTATTCCATTGGTTCTATTCTTCATTCTCTATGGATTGTTTCTTTGGGATGTTGTTGGCGAATTAGGGTTTTGACTTGATGTTTCTATCTCGTGTTGTCTCTGTCCTTCATTTGTGCTATTTATTTCTCCCGTGTCATTTGAAATTTGGTAGGCCACTAATTCTTGGAGATCTAAATTTTCTCCACCACCCTCTTGAAACTTTTCAATTCTAGTAAAGTGTTAAGAATACCCTAATAATTGCATATGTGTAGTAAATTTTTTGTATGGGTCAAAACCTTCAACAAATTTATCTTCCTTCAAACCCAATTGTTCATGATATCCCACCAATTCATTAAGGTGAGTTATATGCTTAACAATGAGATTCCCAATTTTCCATGGTAGGGGTATGAATTTATTTTTCCTCTTATCATGGAAGAAATGGGCCCAAGTCTTGTATTGTCTGCATATTTATCTGACAAATAATTTATTTGATGTATAAAATGGTAAAATGAAAGGCTTCTCCTTACTACCGAATAATGTAATTACAGTAAATTCTTTGGACAATTCGTAAATTGCTTTCTCAGAGAGAAAGGAATTTGCTTATAGGGACAAACTTGATGTGTTTTGTCCAAACGTTAATTTTTTGAATTATGAAATGAAGTTATTATGAACTAGGTAGAAACTATATTGAGATTTATGTCTGTATAGGACCGAATTCCATGCATAGTTTGGCCCCAACTTAAAATCAACATGTTTTTCCCATGGCAAGTCTTTGAATACATGGCCATAAGCGATGGAGAAAATGAGGTAAGAATTCCTATAAAACCTTTGAGTCTTCTTGAGGTTATTCAATTGGAAGGAAATTTCATTTGAGATAAGATAACGCCAATCAATGATGACTTTTTCATGCAGAGGACAATGCATAACATATATAACATTTCTTGATATGGACATAGTATATTCCAAACCGATAATGCGGGAAAATAACCATGAAAATTCTATGTACGAGCATTTCAATGAAGTTACCTCAATTGTGGAAGTACCAAGTTTACTAGTCAGATCCTCCAAGTAATTGCTCAAAAGTATCTTTGTTCCTTTATGTTGCTTCAGAAATTCATCGACTTCTTCGCTCTTGAATCACATAGTCGGTGCACGAATTCGTAGCATTTTGGAGAATGTTGAAGGATATAGAGAAATGGGTTAATGACCTTTCATTTTAAGTATTCTTTGTTTATAAATGAATTTTCATGTTCACCATTGAACAATCTCCTTCATGTCAGTCACCTCTGGAACACATCTTTCTAATGTTATTCCTAAGATCCAAATTAGTTTTTTTTTTCTTTTCGGTCGATGAAAGATCCTTGTATTACTTGTATTCCTTGGACCATTGGAACTGTTGATCTTCACAACCCAATGTATTGAGTGTATCTCCACAAAACAACACTTTTTTCTTTCCTAACATTCTTTTCTACTTTTGACGAAAGGTGGCACTACTGCCAATACTTACAGCTTGGAATATTTTATTTTATTAAATTCTAAAATGTACTTCCTTAATAAATCAATCAATCATAGATCATGATTCAATGTCATCCACTTACATGAGATTTGGATTTATTGTGAGCTTTAATCGATGTGTTATGCATTAATAACAACACTATTCTTATATGAGTGGCAGCTGATGGGGAGGGGATAATAAATGTGATGGGAAGTGGTGATGTGATATTATGATGGATGGAAAGTGTTAAGTATGAAGGTGAAAAATGATGTATAGGGAGTGTGAATTGTATAACATGGAAATACAGAGTTGCAGACTTGTAGACATATAAGCTTCTGAATGTGACTATGGGAAAGGGTGAATAGATTCGCATTGGATTGAAAATATGGTTAAGTGTTCAATAAGGATGAAGACTTATGGACCTAAGAACTAAAGTAAATGGGAAACATGTGATTCTACATCTGTCTTGGTGAAAAATTGACTAAGTATTGAAAAATTGAAAAAGGAAAAAGGAGTAATGTGTTTTGGTGAGTGTGGGGTTGCTGACATGGGTACTCAAGAAATATTTGGATTTAATGACATACAGCTTCGTCTCCACTTTTTTGAAAAATGACTAAGTATGAAAAGGGAAATTGAATTAAGAGATTGAATGAGATAAAAGGTAAGAAATGTTAATAGTGTGAATGCATACCTATGGTATGAAGGACCTATAGACTTGTGAATTTGAAATTTGTGATACCCTACTCTGCATAATTCGAAGAATGACTAAGTGTTAGAAACGTTTTTTTATAGGAGATAAGAAAAACAAAGGAAAAATAATCAAGAAAAAGGGTAAGGGAAATCCTAAAAGTGGTTAAGTGAAAGAGGGTATCATTTACATTGAATCAAGGCAAACAAATATTCCACCTAACCTCTATACAAAACCTTTACACAAGTAATAAAAATGAAAAGAATATATAAAAGGTAAGCCACAGTGGAACAAGATAAGATAAGATAATTTTATTAATGCCTCAAATCACTTTCCATCCAATTATTTTGTTCATAACTCAACATTTCCACTACCCATGCTAAACATTATGTATTCCATCTACTAGAATAAATTGTAGATGAAAGCATGAAATTCTTGGATACATGGGTAAGATTTATCCTTTTTCCACTAGTTATTTGACATCACCATGTTGATATAAACACTCCTTCATACGATGGTCAATAATGGTGAAGAAAAAATGATCATAGTGGAATTGTAGAAAAGTGAAGGTTTCCCCTATTTTCAACAAGGGTTAACATAAAACATTCAAGCATAATTATGAGTGACTACATAGATACCTTTGTCTTTCATTCCCAAATCCATGTAGTAGTCGCTATAGGTAAAGGTGTTGGGAGATGTTGTTTTTTATGGAGGATTCAAAAACAACGAGAGAGCGGATTTTGGGAGGGAGCTTGTTTCTCTTTGGTTAGTCTAATACATTGATTTACATTGAATGATGAGAGCTATTGTATGGGGATTTCAAAAAACTTTTAACTAGATTGAAATGAGTGATTAGGAAAATATTGAATCACAATCCTTAGGAATTTCACAAATTCTAGCGATATCAGATAGTTGTAGAGCCAATGAGACATGCATATATTTTTCAAATATTTGAGGATTAGTTACTTTGAAAATTAACCATATGCATACAATAGATTCATATGTTACATAACAACAAAGGAAACCTTAATGTGTTTTAAACCTTTAATTTGTGGATTACCTCAATAATATATGTGAATGCCAATTACTCAATCTAGAAATGATATTTCTTTTAAACCATACATTTATGGATTGCCTCATGAAATTTTTAGGTGGAAGAAAAGAGGATCAAATGCTTCTCATTAAAAAAAAAAAATACATTTATATGCATGCTCACCACAAAATCATGTGAAAGTTGAAAAATTTGTATTAATTATGAAAGGACCATAAACGAACAAAATTTGTATCACTAACATTCATTAACAATTTGCTAGTTATCATGAAATATCAATTCTTGGTCATATCATCCACAATATTGACATCACTTATACCACCATAATCTTAGTAATCTCATTAAATCTGAAATAATCATTGGTTGAAATTATTAGTAGGTTAGATGATCTTATGTATGTTATCTTCCTCTTCACAAAGACCAGTGATACTCACTCCCTTCATCCACTTCTTTTGACTAATTGGGACATAGGAATGCAAGTCACCAACTTAGTTGAGTGAAGAGACATAGATAAGGTACTAGGATTGAGAATTGTTTTTTATGTTGGATTGAATTATGCATTTCTTAGTTTGAGCATCACTTCATTTCCTAATTTATAGAGAGTGTAGGAAGGTATATTTGAATAGGTTCTTGCAAATAACCTAAGGTACATGATTATGAAGAGATTATTTATCCTATGGCACATGACCTTATCGATTTCCAAGACCTATATTGAATCATTCCTATAGAAACTAGTTATGTGACCCTATAACCTCTCCCTCTTCTCCTAGGAAAGGGAGTAAAGGTCATGAGAAAAATAGATTGAAGGGAAATACCAACAAACCTTTCAATCCTCTAGTTTATACATCATTCATCAAGTTTAGAATTTATATTTTAATACGGTTGTTGCACATATAGTGCACATTGCCTCATCAAAGAAGCACGTCCCTAGATTGATAAATTAAAGTCAAGTTTACGAGTTCAACAATCTTGTTACAAGGTGTTTACATTACTGACCAAATCAGTAGGAAATATACATGTAAGCTCAGAATAATAGAAACATGTGATTCAAACCCGCATTACTTGTTGCTTGATGAAATGATTACTAAGCATCTACCAAATGTAATATATTAATGAAATTACAAAAAAAAAAATATGTAGAAAAAAAACATATTTGGCCCATCACCTTTGTTCAACTACATTGGGGTATATAATCCCTTGGCCTCTCTTGCTTAGTCCTTGGCCATTGTAGCCAATTTTCCTCATGAGCTTGGAATCGATGCCTCTACTCTACTTTTCAAAATCACTAAAGGGATCTTTAGGAAGGATCTTGGAAGGTGAGATTGCCATGCTTTACTCTGTCATGGTGTTAGCTTCCTCAATGACAATGAAAGGGGCTTGCTTGGTTTCTTGGATATATTCTTGTATCTTCTTAAATTCCTCTTCATTCACTGCAAAATCTTGATATATATGAGCATTCATTTCAATGAACCTCTCCTCTTACTAATTATCTAGTTGAATGAATTTCTCCCCAAATTGCAAGAGCTGCAAGTCGTGTTTTTTTAACTCTTCCCTCATGGAAGTGAAGGAGACTTAGCATTTGGAAAGTTCTATTTCTATATCATCTTTTTTATACCTCTAATACTAACTTTCCTCTTGGATCTTCCTATTGAAGTCTTTTAACTCTTCCACCCTCTCCCTCTTCAAAAATTTTCCCATGGCAATGATTCAGGGTGACAGATTCAACCATTTTGATACCAATATGATACATAAATGGTAGGCTTGTGGCTTGTGTGTCTCATCAACATGGATACTTTGTGGAAATAAAATTTGTTATTTTCTTTAGGTTGAGTTCATGCCTGATTTTTAACTAGAATGAATGGCTATGTGCCAATATAGTTCCAAATCTTAGTATGTTGCATTCAAATAGTTATAAAAATATATACCCAACCATAAGACAAGCAACAAAAATATGGTGAATGGCACTATGTTTTCACAAATTCTAGCACTAAAAATTTGTGGCCTACTAAATTTATGTGGAACTACTCGGACTTATACCAAAATTCTCATTCATCTCTTATCATGAATAGACTTATAGACTATTGTGAATAATTATGTGTTTGCAAAAATAATAGAATAGATGGATGTATACTCTGCTATTTATGTGGTTTAAAAGTGCCACAACAATGTTATGTTCATTGAAATATTTAAACCCAACACTCTAATTAATTATAAGCAAGCACTTATGTTTCATAATAAACGATATAGGAAGTGACTCCTTTAATCATGCTCTTACCTTTCACCATAACCAATTAAAATATAATTTTTAGTGATTTATGAGTGGTTGTAGATCAGAACAACCAATGCGTATAGGATTTTGTTATCAATGTGTCTTAACAAAATTGATTAACAGAGTATGAACACCTTCTTATTACCATGCAGGTGGTTGTGTAGAATCACTATAGAGAATAGCATGGAGATGCTCTATTTATTTAGATATCACAATGTCATGTAAATGAATACCCATATAATGGCTATAGGGATGGATACCAAATGGGTGAATGTGTGGGGAGTGTGAGGGAACTAAACCAAGCAATAAAAAAATCAATAAACAATGGTTGGGTATCCAAACCAAAGAAAAATGCCAACCCAATGTTTGTGCCTCCTATATTTCTAACAAAAATCACAAATCAAATAAACCAATTTGATTCATTTTTTTTTGTTGTAGACTGAAAATAAATAGAACAATGAATATACATGTTGTGTATTCTTCTTAGCAACACCAAAATGAATATAATGTAGATGGATCTATTCCATAAACTCATAACAAATATTAAACACATAGAGATCAAAAATTTACCTTGGAAACCCAAAGGAGAATCCAACATACGATGGGGGTTTCATTATCCTCGGGAAATAGTTACAAAAGTGAGTTATGCATTCACAATCAAGGAACTCATGCATTCTTACTCACTAACAAAATTGCATATGGATTTGGCTCAGAGGTGACCTTCAATCTTTGAATAGACTTCTTCTTTTGAGTCATTCATGTTCTATTTCTACCCTTCTTCTTCATTTCCCCCAAGATCTCTTGCTCTCCTATATTCCCTCTTCTCCTTTGTTTCCAACAACATTCTTCATGTTCTATTTCTACCCTTCTTCTTCATTTTCCCCCAAGATCTCTTGCTCTCCTATATTCCCTCTTCTCCTTTGTTTCCAACAACATTCTTGTAATAGAGATTCCTTAAAATGCCAACCATCAAATGATTCTTTTCATATTCAATGGCTTTTGGATTTTGGACAAACTTTGCAAAATTAAATTTTTATTACAAAGTTTGAAAAACTAAAGACAATTCGAAGGATCCATTTCACATCAATATGGGAATGGGTAAGTAGTTTGTATGCAAGTTTACTATGGAATAGTTATGATAGATAATGAAGACATTTGTGATTGAGAAGATGGTTAAAAAAAAATGTTTTGTTTTGTGTATATGTGTATATAGTTAACATGAGGGACACTACAATACTTAACAACCATTTACAATCATTATTTTTAATGTGTGTAGCTTTTAAGTTTTTTAATAAATTATGAATCACTTTAATTTAAAGTCTATTTTTATCTCTTTTCATATTTAATATAAAAATTTAGAATTGTTTCATAATTTAGTAAAAAAATTAATTAAAATATTTGATTTAAAATATTGATAATTTAAATATGATTTAGAATTATTTTTATAACTTAATATAAAATATGTTATCACTATATAAAATTAATTATTTATTATATTTAAATATTATAATTTTAACTTTATCAATATTAATAATTATTTTTTAATTTTTTATGAAAAATTTAATAGATTTAATTTGAAAAAAAAAAAATTTAATTAAATTTCCGTCTTCTCAACAAATAAGCAATAAATTTGTATATGTCTAGTATGATTCTTCATCCTTTTATTATAAGGGAATTTAGATAAACCCAAATTGGAGTCCAGATTTTATTAGATGTAGAAAATAAAAATATAATTAATGGTGATTTACAAAATAAAAATAAAACTATTTTGACCATTAACTTGTAAAAAAATTAATTACTTTAAAGCTTTAAACACTTTAATGAATTATGAATAATTTTCAAGTCTAAGTATTGAATGTTGTTTATTTTTTTAAGATTAATATTGATAACTAGTATTTTCATGTAAAAAAATTAATTACTTTAAAGCTTTAAACACTTTAATGAATTATGAATAATTTTTAAGTCTAAGTATTGAATGTTGTTTATTTTTTTAAGATTAATATTAATAACGAGTATTTTCATGGTTACTTTTAGTTGAATTTATTTTTATATTTAATAATAAAATACAGAATTGTTTTATTTATGTAATAAAAGATTTAATCAAAATATTTAATTTAAAAAAAATATTTAAATTATTAAATCACTAATCAAATCATTTAATTTTGTAAACACTTTTACTCATTAGCATACTCATAGACAAGGTACACTACAAGGCCCAACATCATATCCATATAAAATAACAAGGATAACTAAAGTGGTGGAAGGGAATTTTTTGTTACTTAGTTCCAAAGTTCTACATCTATTTTTAAGACCATAATAAATTTTCAAATTATTAATAATTATTGTCCAAACATTATTGTTCATTTAAATGGAAATTGAAATGAATAAATGTAAAATTATTTGTAAGAATGAATCTCTAATTGAAATGAATAAATGTAAAACTATTTGTAAAATTGAATCTCTACAAGATGTTATCACTATACAAAATTGGCGGAACAATTATTTTCTTAGATTTAAATATTATAATTTTAATTTTAATTAAGTAAAAAAAATTAAGAATAAATTTAAAATTTTGAGTTAATAAAACATTTATTAAAAAAAATGATTTAATCAAATCATGCATTAATTGAATCATTTGATGAAGTGCGTAAATGTCATTAATCATGAACAATAACCTCTCTCTCTATCTGTGTGTGTGTCAAATGTGCATCTCAAGAATGATGAATGTATATCACAACAATAAATATCCATGTCAAAAATCAATATACATCACAAAAATGAATATACATGTCACTTACTACTAGGTTTAGCACCAGAGCCAAAGACATAAATACCTATGCTACATAAGAATGCCAATACACATTGATACAAATATCCAAGTTCTAAATGAGCCAATAATATCATGTCTATTATATCAAATAGGTAGAATAGTGGGTGGATTAGTAGCCACAGTAGCTAGTGCAATAGGTGGATCGATGGCTGGAGTAGAAGGATAAACTGGTGGCATAGGTGGAGGAGGAGTCTCCTCAAATGTATCGTCATCTAAAGATGTAGAAGTTTTAGAAGATGAAGAAGATGTGCAAGAACATCTCACAAATTTTTACTCCTCAACCCTTTCCCTCTAGAATAGGGTTGAGATGTGGACAATATGACACATTAATAATTTAATATCTCAAGGAAGGCCACATAGGCACTCGTGAGCTTAGGATCTTGGGAGATCACTCTCAATTTAAATAGCTAGATTCAGTATCGAGCCATCGGGGTACACAACTAATTGGTGACCTAGCAACATAATCATAGATCCATTCAAATCTAGTGCATGCCAAGTCTGCAATCCCAAGGTGACTTATTGACCTCATTTGTATCTACATTAGGCTAGGGATGAGGCCCCTCACTTACATACAAGACAATATTTGCAAAATAGTAGATAAAAATTAGACATTTTAAACAAAATCTTATGATTAATAACATGTGCATTTAATATGACAAAAAAATATGAAACTAGAATAATTAAAGCATCATGATGATATGACCTCTCTAGTCCAGTGGCTCAATTGCAGTAAATAGGACGTTTTCACACATTTGTTAGTCCATCCCTACAAATGGTTATTGAACAAGGATGAGGATGTGATCGACCTAACTATCCAACATAGTAATGACATTAGCACCCACCACCCTACATAGGAACTCCTCCTAGCCCTTATTGGGAAACACCTTATCCCACATGTGCATATGCACGCACATCAGTAATTTTCCTAGGAGGTTGATGGTTGATTCATAGGGAACATCTCAAAAAATAAAATAAAAAATATCCAAATCAAAGAGGAAGATGTGTCTTCCTATAACTTACCCAACCATTCATAGGTTGGGCACGCTACCTCAAAAACTCACTTCTAAACCAATTTCGAACTCTGATAATAATTAATTTGAAAAATAAGCATGAAAGACTCACGTGCATTAATGAAGATCCATGATACAACATGAAAGAAATAAACAATGTGCCATGCACAACAAATAACCAGCAGACAAGCACACAAAAATACATCTCAGAGATAATTAAATACACAATAGAAAATACATTGTACAAAAAACACAGAGAGCACTTATCTTTGCAGGTAAACATTCACCAATTGGCTGCAAACCAAGGACGTTCCTCCCAACCATATAAACTTCTATTATTTCAATCTCAACATAATTTCACCCCCGAGCCAGGGCTATGAATCCACAAGGACGAGTCCTAGGCCAAATCTAAAACACACAACAGTTGGCTAACTAGCTCTCAAGTTTCCCAACCACACAGAAAATCTGAATTTCTAGCTCTATTTCCCCCTCAGCCTGCAAAACCCAAAGAAATGAACACCTTTCTCTTCCATGCAGTCCCTCAGGTTGTTCCATTTTTCTCCAAGGCTCCAGTGCTACTGGTCAGGAAATCTCCCTGCTGGAAACTCCAAGGATTCTCAGTTGTGGACAGTTCTTTATGAATTGCCATCAATCTCATGCACACAAGCATCCATTCCCTCCTGGAATGATAAGTAATATATTACAACCATATAGAAATGTCTCTCATCCTCCATCCATACGTTT
>JZKD02S2308455.1:141090-158871 GCA_000966675.3 Picea glauca | reverse complement strand
CAAGAGTGAAATGAGGAATTCTAAAATGAAATGATTAACTAAGAGAAACCCCCAAACAACCCACGGGTAGGGTTTATATAATTACATCAAAACAAGAACCACATGTCCTTCCTTCCAAAAATCTCATGTAACTCCTTTTCTCCATAAAATCAATTATGGGTAAATAAAATATAATAAAAACACTTAGCCCCTTAAGCCCCCTCTCTCATGGAGTCATAGCCTCCTTTATATTTTTTTTCCTTGTCCTTCTTACAACGAGTCAGGACCTGCGATTAACCTGTGGCTTGAGAAACCGTGACTCAAGGGTATCTAAGCCGTCAAAATCACCCGGGGATCGCACCCGACCTGAGCCACACCAACCCTTAACATGGTCGGATTTTTTTGTCCCCGCAGGTTTCGAACCGGTGACTTTAACATCACGAAGTGGCTTAACAACACACTCCATCACCGACTGTCCTACACCTCGGGGACGCGCGGTGTATTTTATTAATGTATATGAAATATTACATTTCCTAGGCACTCTGACCACTTTTCAACTTTACCATCTCACCAACCTAAGTCACAATTACATAATACATTCTAGTTCATAATGGTTAAAACCAGGGTGTTACACTCCCCTCTAATATCTATGATATCTAATTAGAGAAATAAAAAATTGTTGTAGAAGAACAATAGAATACTTGATTAATTTGGTCCATTGAAAAAGTATATTTGCATAATAGATTATATGGAAACTAATGTGATTCACATCATTGGTATGGTGTGCTAGTTCTATAGTCATAACACATAACTTAATATTGTCAAACCCAAAAGAATGTATGTGAAGTTGGCCTGCAGTACCGTGGAAGTCATTGGGGTTAGTAATTCCTAGACTGACATATATTTGCAAATATGCTAACTAGCTCTCTCCTACAACACCAAGAAACTAATCAAGAAATGGGGTAAATCCTCCCCCCTCCTAGATAGTTTGGTAATGAAATTAATGTACTTCTTTGTTGGTTAGTAACACAAATAGAGACAAGCATTGAATTCTTGTCTACCATTATCCCTATGATAGATCAAATGGAACAATAATTGTAATAGCCCCTATGAGATTATGAAAATGATGTGTTGGTGTTGGTAAGTTTGAAAAGTTAATTGCATTTCATTGTATTGTAATTAATAATATATATAATAAACTAATATAATCAAGGTGCATTTGGGTTATATCTCCATAGGAGCACCATGGGGGCAGTGAACCAACAAGTGGGGAAATAAGGTTAGTCAATCAAACATGATTTTACTTGTCGTTATCAAGTGTCTAGTTCCCAAAGCCTCCCTATTGTTTATATTAAGTGCCTTATGGGTGGACACATATTCCTCATGCAAGTCTTAGATATGGGTATTGCTAACCTTTGGGGAAAATTAATTCATTCCTTGATTCTCTCAGTGTGGAGTATGGTTGGGTATGCTAGCATTGGTGTAGAGAGTGTGTTGCCATAAATTGCTACCACGACTAAATGTAGAGGCCATAACTGAGTTATGGGTATAATTGAGATTACATGGTTCCTAGAATTATATTTTCCGCAGCTAGTCTATGTTGGAGCATTGGAGGAAAGAGGGATGGCCCGAGGGACTATTTAGCAGTAAAGGGTATCCCAATTCCTTGTAATATGAAGATCTAAGGGAGAAAGATAAGTTAGTAAGTGGGATGTCTGTAGTAAAAATGGTCTACAATGTTAATCCATTGGTTGTTATAACTTGGGAATGGGTTTGTGTGAGAGAAATCAAAGCCATAGCCAATAAATGTTCCCTTGTTGCTCCATTTCCTAGCATGGGAATGGAACCTACATGAGATGGACCCTATGGATGGGAGGAAAAATGCTCCCCTATAGTTATTTCCCCAACTGAAACATACTATAGATAAGTTAACTAGTTTGTATTATTCATACTCTTATGACCAATGCTTGTGGGTATTGTTGTAAATGATAATTGTGTGCTTAGTTGGGGAAAATACAAGCCTAGAATTTAGTATTGGATTAGGGGTGCATTATAGATTGCATGGGAGATATTATTATGTGGATTCAAAGGATGTTACAACAATATCTGTAATGTATAAGGCATAATTCTACCTTTTTTATGTAAATTAATTTCTATCTATGTCGATTTGTCACAAATGGCCTCGTGTGAATCTAAAAAGATACCAAAATAATGGATAAAATGTAATTGTTTATATGAAAAATGATTGTATATGTAGACTATTATATTTTCATATGTAGAATATGTTATTTTTCTATATGTAATCAAGAGTTATGGTTTTTTTATTAAATGGTTGAATGTGCATTTGAGTATTGAACAAACTTGTTACATGCGATGTTATTTCCACTCTAGATTCTAATTGCCTATAAATTCCATGTAATAATGTTGATTACATCTCAATTAGGTTATTGGATATGTTACAATAACTTTCTATTCCCCTTGATGAATTTAACCTCCTCATAAAACTTTAAGAAGCCAACATCCCTTAAAAGGAGGCAAATTTGAAGTCTAAGAGAATGAAGAAATAAAGGGCGTCTCCCTATTTGTAGCCTCCCAAACATGTTTGAAATTGTAAAGATCCACCTTTTGTTGTTATGACCATCCCTAATTCACATACAAAACCCATTAGGAACATATAGATATAAAATATAAAATCTACTCTAAATTATCATTTGTAATATTCATTGAATATTGAATGCTTGATTTAGTGCTTAAAATGTGTAAAACCAGGTAGTGTGTTATTTTAATTATGTATACAATAAATGGTGCACCCATTGTATCATATAGCACCATATGTGGTGCATTATTAGTTTTCACACCAAAATAGTGCTCGCTTATAACATACGTGCATTATCAAGTAGTGTTTTCTAGAAAATGTCAATGCATCGTTCTCACATGTCATGTTCCCTGACAATGCGGTGCACTGACAATGTCACATAAAACCATTTATGGTGTGCTTAATCATTACATACACACTGAAAAAAAACAATAATTTGAAATGTTTAATGAATGTACCAGTGCGTCTAAATACTAGTGTGTGGCATCATCTGCTAGGGTGCTTGTGTATTCATAGTAAGAATTGATGCAAAGTAATACAAGTCCTCATTAGCACATTCCCAATGTTTGGAACATATCTTGAATTCCCCATTATGCATGCCTAATAGAGACAATATCACCTCATATGGTTTCCTTAATCTTCCACACACATCATCACCATCACCATCAGGGGTGCACATAAATCACTAGTATCACTGGATGACTATGCTACTAGTACAAGTCAAAGCACCACATATTGTAAGTGCTAGAAAATTCAACATATACATGGGATACAATTTTATAATATCATTGGTGGTAGGGCATTAAGTTATTCTTATGTGCATTGTATATTATGGAAGCATTGTGTGCTTATGGTGGTGCATGTGATATAATTTTGTGCTTCATAATATTATATAATGTATTGGATATTGAAACATATTGGCATGTCAATGATAGTCAAATATTTTGTAACATCCCCACTATAATTTCCATTTTAATTAATGCATAATGTAGAAATGAATGTGGCTATGCTTAAGCGATGTACTATGAAAATTGTATTTTTTGAATTTTAATAAATAAAATGTGATGCTAGCTATCAGAGGACATGGACAAATATGGGGGCTAAGTTTTCCACAAGAGAATGGATTTTCTAAGAGGGGTTCAAGGGGGAAATTATTTATGGATATTAATCCAAACCCACGTTCCTGAATTTTATTGTCATTGTGTATAAAACTTGTATTTCTTGTTTGAGTTTATGAAATCCCAATCATTGGATACATTTAAGAAGGTGGGTGTGAGGAGTCACATCTAATAGTTATTGGGAGCATGGGGTTGAGTACAATCATTTTTCAGAAGAGTGTAAGTCAAGTAAACAGGAAAAGAGAGGAAATTCATATGGCCATAGGGGAGCAGTTTAGACAATCATGTTTTTGCATGGGAAGCAAGAGAAAAAGGAAACATAAGTGCACCAGAGCTAGAGAAATAATGGAGGGATAATTCTGGAGCATTTTTGGAGTTAAAGACCGAAGAAGCAAGTTTTTAGGCTTGTAAAATAACCAGGTTGTACGTCCTAAAGAGTGAACTCTTGTGAAAGTTGCATTGGAGCAGTAAGCTTGATGTTGTTGTTTTCTTGGTAGTTTTCTTGGTAGTTTTCCTAGCAATTATTTCCCTTGAGTTCTCAGTAGTGATATTATTGGTTACCTACATCAAAAAGATCTTGATAAGCAAATGGAACACTCGATGGACTGAAAGTAGTGAAGGGATACATTCCTTTGGTTGGGTAGGTTGAGAGGAAGAGATCTAGAGGAAATTTGGGATAGTTGTAGGAGTATGCCAATGGGTTGTGGGATTATCTGAGATGTGAGTGGACAGTGAGAGACACCCTCTTTTGTGGATTCCTAGGAGTCACATATCATATTTATTGGGAGCATGGGGTTGAGTACAATCATTTTGGGGAAGAGTGTAAGTCAAGTAAACAGGAAAAGAGAGAAAATTCATATGGCCATAGGGGGCAATTTAGACAATCATGTTTTTGCATGGGAAGCAAGAGAACAAGGAAACATAAGTGAACTGGAGATGGAGAAATAATGGAGGGATAATTATGGATCATTTGTGGAGTTAAATACTAAAGAATCAATTTGTCAATCTTCTAAAAGAACTTGGTTGTCCATCCTGAGTGAACTCTTGTGAGTTTTACTGGAGAAGTAAGCTTGATGTTGTCTTCTTGGTAGTTTTCCTAGCAATGATTTCCCTTGAGTTATCAGTAGTGATATTATTGGTTACCTACACCATAGAGATCCTGATAAGTGAATGGGACACTCGATCGACTGAAAGCGATGAAGGGGTACATTCATTGGGTTAGGTAGGTCAAGAGGAAGAGATTTGGAGTAAATTTGGGATAGCTATAGGAGTATGCCAGTGGGTTGGGGGATTATCTACGATGTGAGTGGACAGTGAGAGAAACCCTCTTTTTTGGATTCCTATCCCCAACTTGAGGGTGACTTGTTGTTGAGATATAGAAAAAAAAGGTCTATGGTTGGGTGGAACATCTGTCCCAAGCAGCTAGTTGCACAACTAATTAGAAAGTTATGTGTTTTATATGTTCTATTTGCTTCATTATGAGTTTTGATTGCTATGTATTAACTCTATGTAATGTGAATTATTTATTTGTTGTTGTGATGACTTTATTAGTTGTATTCATGTTAGTTTATCATGTTGTAGCTTCATAATAATGGTTTCAACAAATGGTTAAATTTGTTTGTTTTCCTATCGCTGGTAAGCTATATGATATGTTAGCAGAAAATTTTATTTCTCTATGTATTATGTGTGTAATGAACCTCAATGCATGTTTGGTGTGCATAGGATGACATAGAGAACCGTTTGTAATGCATCATGTATGCATTACCTTATGGTGCACAAAGATAACGTGAGTTGCATTGCCAATATATTTAAAAAAAAAAAAAAAAAAACATTTACAAGCTAAATTGAAAAAAAACAACTACGAAAATACAAATTAATATAAAACTACAAATTTACTTGGTCTTGTCTCTATTGTAGAGTTACAAAAGCGTGGATGGGAGGGCCTGAATCGCTGCGCCCTATGTACCAGGGATATGGAATCATTGCTACATGTTTTTGTTCAGTGCCCCTTCACCTGTTCGCTTTGGACCTACATCACTTCTGCACTTAACATTTCCACAGTTTGGGAAGGTAATGATGTCAAAGCTTTCTTTCAAAACTGGATCTAGCATAACGGATCTCATACATTGCTTCCAACACACCTCTGCTGGCTCATTTGGCTATCTAGAAATGCAGCTATATTCAATGACAAGAAGCCATCCTTCCATTTTATCACTTCACACATTCTGACAGAGGCAGCCAATCATGGCATCTCTATACAACCAAAGCCTCTGGATCGACATTCATTTCAAATTCCAGTTGATAGGGTGGTGGCCTGGTTTGATGGGGCCTCACAACAAGGAGGTACTTTTTGTGGAGCCAGGGGAAAAATAGCACTAAGCTCTCACACCATTATTCGCTGGACGTTGAATGGAGGTCAGGGTACCAACACAAAGGCAGAACTAATTGCTGCTTGGGCATCGCTACTGCTGGCCAATCTCCATTCCGATACCTTGCTACTACTGGGTGAATCCAAGCTCATAATCGATTGGCTGAATGGACTATCAGACTTCCATGTAGCAGCCCTCTTTTGCTGGAAAGATAGGACCAAGATTGCTACTTCACTCTTTAGCAAGCTCACTTTCCAGCATATTTTCCGAGAGGAAAACTCTGAGGCAGACTTCCTCTCGAAACAGGCTTTGCTCCTCCCTACGAGCCAACTTAGATTTTCTTATTGGGAGGACGGTAATGAAGGACCTATCTACAAGATCAAGCTATGACTGGTTTTCTCCTTGGCAGATTGATGTCTTGTCCGTAGCAGACATGCTGTCTTGATGGTTATTGCCTTGATTGTGAGGCCACAGTGTGGATAGGAACAGGTTTTTTTTTGCAATTACCTCCTTGTAGCTTTTATGCCGCTGTAAGAGAAGTCGACTTGTAAATATTTATATCCTTTTGAATATAAAGAGCATTTTTTTTCTCGTGGAAAAAAGGTATGGTTGCCACAAAAATAAAATAAAAAATTCAATGCCGAAAGTTTTAACAAAATCTGAAACAACCTAGAATCCATTATGGATGAAGATCGCAGGTGAAGTCCAATGATTTTGAAGCATGAGACAATGGGACACTTGTAGGGGGACAAGGGGTATGCATCATTTTATTTACATGTATTGAATGCACTAGAAATCATTTTTTTTTTAATAAGAATAAACCTATAGTGGTACACTAGTAAGAGTAAGTACACCCCATTTGTAGTTTTCATAAGCATTCTGCATGGATTTTCTAAAATGGGATTTTTCCTTTAACAGTGCACATTATAAAGAGGCACACTGAAGAAATTATTAGTTTAGGCCACACCGCATATGGAAATTTTTTAAAATAAAATGTTGAACAAATTTCATAAGTGGTGCACATTGTATTGTACACCCCAATGCAACCATGTGTAAACTACACGCCACAAACTATTTTTTTTAAGTATAATATTTTACAAATTTTGGGTTATTTTATTTAACTCTAATATGATGCAAAATGTACCATCAAGCATTGGTGTTATTTCTTGTGCTACGAATCATTGGAGCATGGATATGTTGGTTGATATCACGAGTGGTATTTTTCTTAAATGTTGTGTTTTACAAAATTCTAGCACGAGATGCCATTTTTGAATTGTTGTGTGCAATGAACTTACATATATAAATATAAGTGTGTTGGTGTGTATGTGTTACCATAAAGTAGTACAAGTGTACCTCATTGTTTTTAGGCACATTGATGATAAAACTTCTACTAAAATCCCCACTAACCCATTTATGTTAAAAATCTTTGCTAAAAATAGAACAAAGAGAAAAAAAAATAATGTTAAAAATCTTTGTTAAAAATAGAACAAAGAGAAAAAAAAATAGAACAAAGAGAAATGCTTTCACTAAAACATGCATTAATTGATGTTTGAGATAACCAACAAATTCCCTTCACCAGAAACAAAAAGAACAACTAATAGAGGTTGATAAAAGAACTCAAATCATACAAATAGGAAAAACAGATGCCCATTGAGAAGTCATCCTGAAGAGTTGAATTTTAGACTCCACAAAATAAGGCTGCAAAGGTAATATATATAATTAGTTGAATTTTCAATTAAATGTTATTATAACACATTTCCCATTAATTATTTTACTTTTACATAACTAATATACAATAACATTATTCTTTATTAGTTGGCTAGTTATTAAATATTTTAACTTTTATTTATTTTCTTTGTTATAATTTGATAGAGCCGACCGCACCCCTCGGAGCACGATCGCCTCCTCAGGACCTTCTTTCACTCACGGCCCGAAGAACTCAACGGTTCTTCTATTTCCTTTTCGGGAAATCTGCACCCACAGTTCACTCTGCGCAATCCTCCTTTTCTTACTCGGAGGATCGAAACTTCGCGGCTTCGCGAGTTCACTATCGATTTCTATACTCTCGAGTCCCCGAGACCCGATGTGTCTGTCAATCACTAACTTTCTCCCTCCACTGTCGGGACTTCGCTCTATCGCTACTCGCTACTTGCGACTCCAAGCTCTTGAGTTTCCAACCTCCGATACGCGATAAGCCGAAATGTCGAACTTCGCGATCTCTCTCCTTCGCGACTTCGCCACTCGCGTGACCAAACGACTCCTTCCTCAACTCCCGATGCCCGAGACGCCGAAAGGCCAAGACTCACGACCTCGCTATATCGTGACTTTTGTTGCATAGATTTGGAGTCTTACCTCATGAACTCCCGATATGCCGATACATGAGTAGAACCCAATGCTCCTCGTGATCCCGATCGATGGCTCCTGCCCTCCTGAGCTTTTAGCCTCTCCACGTTCACATGGTAACTTCTCTGCACCTTGGTGAGATCTGACGACCCTCGGATTCTTGCAACTTCTCCTCGGAGAATTCCGACTATCCGTTCTTTCTGATGAAATCCCCGAAATGACGAGACACCCTTCCACGAAACTCGTCACCCTACACGCGAGTCTTCAATGCCTGCTCGAACACTTCGATGCACAACTACTTTATGAAATCCTTCGACAAATTCGAAGGCCTATTCCTCCTGAGTTTGTTCTCGACTTCTCAATTCCTTTTGAGAACTTCTTGCACGCGCTCCTTGCGGAAAATCTTCGACAACTTCTAAGTGTTGAAGTCCTTCGACCCTGCGCACTCCTGCAGCAGTAGTCTTTCAAGGATTTGCTCAGAATTGCAACTCTGAGACTTCACTTGGCCTCCGCACTCTTTGCACGACACTGTGCTTAACCTGCACTCTTCGAGGAAATGAGAACAAAATCCTTCTCTAATTAAACCTTGCAGTCACGCACTCCTTGCGGACAAATTCAACTGCACTCCTTGCAGGAATCTTCTGGCTTACTTAGAGAAACAATTGAAACTCATTATATCTCCCCTTCAAACTTCAATTCAACCATGAAATCACATACACAGCATATAAAAGCAAATGTATGAAAGAAACAAACACTCATGAGAATAACATGAACACACAGAGAAAACAACACAGACCATGAGATTGAATCAAAGCTTCATTCTATTAATTCAATATTTGTACATGGGTGTTCTCTATACAGTTCTCTGCTTGCTCTTCTCTTCTTGCTCCTGTTTCCATAATGTTACAATGATACAATGAGGGTGTCTATATCCCGTTTCCCTCTTGTGCTCTAAAGCTATCAAATCTACAATTAAATTCTTATCTACTTTACATTAACTATATTAAATGCCTCATCTACCTAAGGACGAGAGCTATCCGCTCAAGGTCCATTTACAATATACAAAGTTTGTTTCATTAAATCCACACATTTAATGTTTGGCGCAACAATATCAAGGTGTTTCAAAATTTGTGTTGGCGCTGTCCATCTGCCTTCCGCTCCACACTGGCTCGCTTGATGTGCTGGCGATGCTCCTGCATCATACTCCCTGGCTTAAAAAAATTCATGGGCTCCTATCCATGAGCTCCTGCACGGTCTGTCCATGATTTTGTATCACTGCTTCGCTTTCCCAGCTGGCATCTTTCACTGGATCGTTCTTCCACTTGACCAGATACTCAAAGTATTCTTTTCTTCTGGTCTTCTTACCTACCCTCTCGTCCAGTATGCACTCCATCTGTGGCTTTTCTGCTACTGGCATTTGCTTCTGCCACTGTATCACTGGTTCTTCAGTTTCAGCCTCTGCTTCTCCTGCCTTGTATGGGTATAAATCTGAAACATTGAATATCAGAGATATTCCAATGCCATTCGGCAACTCAATCTCATAAGTGTTCTCTCCAAATTTCTTCAGGACTCTTCAAGGCCCAATTTTCTTCATTTTGAGCTTGTTGTATGTTCCCCTTGGGAACCTTTCCTTTCTCAAGTGTGCCAGAACCAGATCAACAACTTCAAACTGAAGTTGTCTCCGATGCTGATCTTCTTTGTGCTTATACTCCTGATTCGAGTCTATCAGTCGCTGCTTCACCCTGCTGTGAAGTTCCTTCATTGCCTCAGCATACTCTTCTGCACTAGCGCTGCTAGTAGCAGTCTGTTCTGACTCCCTGAGTTCAGAAACTCCTCTTAGTTGTGTCCCATACACAATCTGAAATGGGCTTTTACCTGTACTCTGATTCACTGAATCATTGTATGTGAACTCTGCTTGCGGCAATATGCTATCCCAGCTGCTATGGTGCTCTTTCACCAAGCTCCTCAGCAAATCTCCCAGACTCCTGTTGACCACTTCCGTCTGTCCATCTGTTTGCGGGTGATAAGCTGAACTAAATGCCAAGTTAGTTCCTAGCTTCTTCCATAGCGTCCTCCAGAAATTCCCTATGAATTTTGTATCCATGTCCGAAACTATACTTTTCGGCAATCCATGGAGTCGAATGACCTCCTTGAAAAACAAATTTGCGATGTGAGTCACATCGCTGGTCTTCTGGCATGGGATAAAATGTGCCATCTTTGAAAACCTGTCCACCACCACAAATATGGAATCAACACCTCTCTGCGTCCTCGACAAACCTAATACAAAATCCATGCTTATCGCCTCCCAAGGTCTCTCTGGTATGGGCAATGGCTGATAAAATCCAGCATTCTGTTTTCTTCCCTTCGAATGTTGGCAAATCTTGCACCTGTCAACAAACCGCTTGACCTCTGCTCGCATGCCTGGCCAAAAATATGATTCGCTCAGCTTGTAGAATGTTTTGTCATGGCCAAAGTGTCCTGCCAAGCCTCCACTGTGATTTTCTTTCAACAGGTTCTCCCTCATGGAGCAATTTGGAATACATAGTTGATTGCCTCTGAACAACAATCCTTCCTGGATCATATAATCTATCCACGGGCTCCGATCTCTGAGAACTGGATTCTCAGCTGCTTCATACGCTTCTCCAAAATTTGCATCTCCTGCATACATGTCCCTCAGGTTTTCAAAACCCAATGTTTTGACTCGGAACTCTTGCAGCAACAAACATTTCCTGCTCAAAGCATCAACCACTTTGTTAGCAGTTCCTGAAATGTGTTTAATTACAAATGTGAAGTTCTGCATATACTCTACCCATTTTGCATGTTTCTGATTCAACTTCTCTTGTTGACTCACAAACTGCAATGCATGATTATCACTATACAATACGAATTCTTTTGTGACCAAGTAATGCCTCCACTTCTTCAACGCATGTATGATAGCATAGAATTCTTTATCATACGTGGAGTACTTCAATTTTTCCTCGTCCAGTTTCTCACTGAAATATGCAAATGGTCTGTCTTCCTGACTCAAGACCGCTCCTATGGCATATCCTCTTGCATCACATTTCACTCGAAATGTCTTCTGGAAATCCGGCAACACCAACATTGGTCGTTCAGTGATCTTCCGCTTCAACAGATTGAAGATTTTCTCAGCCTCACTGTCCAATGAAAATACTTATGTTGTTTTTTCAATGTGTCCATCATTGCTGTGCTAATCCCACTAAAATTCCTGATGAATTTTCGGTAGAAACTAGCCAACCCATGGAAACTCCTCACCTCGAAAATATTTCTCGGTGATGGCCAATTTTTAATCACTTCCACTTTCTCTGGATCCATCTTCAACTCATTAGCCGATATTACAAAACCCAAGTAAATGAGCTCTGTCTTCATGAATGAGGACTTCTTCATGTTAATCAACAACTTCTCTTGTTGTAGCTTCCTCATCACAATGGCCAAATGTTTCAAATGTTCATCCTTTGCCTTGCTGAAAACCAGTATATCGTCCAGATATACGACGACAAATTTTCCGATGAATTCCCTCAGGACTTCATTCATCAGCCTCATGAATGTGCTCGGTGCATTTGTCAAACCAAACGGCATGACCAACCATTCATACAAACCCTCGTTTGTCTTGAATGTTGTCTTCCATTCATCACCTTCCCTCATGCGAATCTGGTGATATCCGCTCTTCAGATCAATCTTTGAAAAATAATTTGCCCCACTCAGGCAATCCATCAGATCATCGATTCTCGGCAGTGGAAACCTGTACCTGATGGTTATCTTGTTTATCGCTCTGGAGTCAGTACACATTCTCCAGCCTCCATCTTTCTTTGGACTAAGCACTGTTGGAATGGCACACAGACTCAGGATTTCTCTGATCAATCCTTTGTCCAACAAATCCTGGACCTGATTCTTGACCTCCTCATTTTCTTGTGGCGTCAACCTGTACGCAGATTTATTCGGCAAACTCGCTCCTGGTATGAGGTCTATGTGGTGACTCACACTTCTCATCGGTGGCAACAAATGAGGTAATTCGTCCACGATGATGTCAGCGAACTCTCCCAGCAGTTCCTGAATCTCATCTGGTAAATCATCCACTCTTATGCTAGTCAGAACAATCCTCGGCTTCCTGACCACAAAGAATTGTGGATCTTCTTTCTTCTCCATCTCTATAAGAAGCTCCTTACCACTCATGAGAAGTATTGTGTTGCTTACTTCCGGTTTCACCTCCTTATCTTTTATCGGAAGCAACCTGTGTGTACTCCCATCCTTCTTCAGGGTATATGTGTTCATTCTCCCATCATAAACCACATTTCTGTCATATTGTCATGGTCTACCTAGCAATAAATGACATACATCCATGGGAATGAAATCACACAGTATTTTATCATTATATCCCCCCATCTTGAATTCAACTAAACACTGTTTAGTGACACTCACTTGATGTCCCTTCAGGCGTGTGACAACATGTCTGAATTTCTTATCCTCTTCGATCTCTTCGTAATCGAAGTAGGTATCAAAATCTCGGATCCAATCCAGTAGCTCCTCTGCATCCATATTTCCTTCATAAACTAGAATGTCCATCTTGGCCTTTGCACCCATTCTGGAAAAGGCTTTGATCAACTGCTCGGTTGATGCATCCTCTGTTGTGACCTCTTCTTCATGTCCAGCTTCCTCTTCAACTTTGGAATCACTAAGATCCCCCACACTTGTTGTGCATCTCTGAGTTGCCTCCATGTCTTCAAGCCTTGCTCGAAGATCCCTCATCTGTCTCTCCATTTCTGGATTCCCTTCCGGACTACCTCTTCTTTGCACATCCATGTCTTCCGGACTAGGTGATTGCCTCTCTCTTCTGGGTGGCAGGATGAATCCTGTCTCTCTCTGTCACAGAAAACAAAGAGTCTTCCCGCTCTGATACCATTTGATAGAGACAACCGCACCCCTCGGAGCACGATCGCCTCCTCAGGACCTTCTTTCACTCACGGCCCGAAGAACTCAATGGGTCTTCTATTTCCCTTTCGGGAAATCTGCACCCACAGTTCACTCCGCGCAATCCTCCTTTTCTTACTTGGAGGATCGGAACTTCACGGCTTCGCGAGTTCACTATCGATTTATATACTCTCAAGTCCCCGAGACCCGATGTGTCAGTCAATCGCTAACTTTCTCCCTCCGCTGTCGGGACTTCGCTCTATCGCTACTCGCTACTTGCGACTCCAAGCGCTTGAGTTTCCAACCTCCGATACGCGATAAGCCGAAATGATGAACTTCGCGATCTCTCTCCTTCGTGACTTCGCCACTCGCGTGACCAAACGACTCCTTCCTCGAATCCCAATGCCCGAGATGCCGAAAGGCCGAGACTCGCGACCTCGCTATATCGCGACTTCTGTTGCGTAGATTTGGAGTCTTACCTCACGAACTCCCGATATGTCGATACACGAGTAGACTCCAATGCTCCTCGTGATCCCGATCGACGACTCCTGCTCTCCTGAGCTTTTAGCCTCTCCACATTCACACGGTAACTTCTCTGCACCTTGGTGAGATCTGACGACCCTCGGATTCTCGCGACTTCTCCTTGGAGAATTCTGACTGTCCATTCTTTATGATGAAATCCCTGAAATGACGAGACACCCTTCCACAGAACTCGTCACCCTGCACACGAATCTTCAACGCCTGCTCAAACGCTTCGATGCACAACTACTTTGTGAAATCCTTTGACAAATTCGAAGGCCTATTCCTCCTGAGTTTGTTCTCGACTTCTCAAGTCCTTTTGAGAACTTATTGCGCACGCTCCTTGCGGAAAATCTTCGACAACTTCTAAGTGTTGAAGTCCTTTGACCCTGCGCACTCCTGCAGTAGTAGTCTTTCAAGGCTTTGCTCATAATCGAAACTCTGAGACTTCACTTGGCCTGCGCACTCTTTGCACGGCACTGTGCTTAACCTGCACTCTTCGAGGAAATGAGAACAAAATCCTTCTCTAATTAAACCCTGCAGTCATGCACTCCTTGCGGACAAATTCAACTTCACTCATTGCAGGAATCTTCTGGCTCACTTAGAGAAACAATTGAAACTCATTCTATCTCCCCTTCAGACTTCAATTCAACCATGAAATCACATACACAACATATAAAAGCAAATGTATGAAAGAAACAAACATTCATGAGCATAACATGAACACACAGAGAAAACAACACAGACCATGAGATTGAATCAAAGCTTCATTCTATTAATTCAATATATGTACATGGGTGTTCTCTATACAGTTCTCTGCTCGCTCTTCTCTTCTTGCTCCTATTTCCATAATGTTACAATGATACAATGAGGGTGTCTATATCATGTTTCCCTCTTGCACTCTAAAGCTATCAATCTACAATTAAATTCTTATCTACTTTACATTAACTATCTTAAATGCCTCATCTACCTAAGGACAAGAGCTATCTGCTCAAGGTCCATTTACGATATACAAAGTGCGTTTCATTAAATCCACACACTTAATGTTTGGCGCAACAATATCAAGGTGTTTCAAAATTTGTGCTGGCGTTGTCCAACTGCCTTCCGCTCCACGCTGGCTCGCTTGATGTGCTGGCGATGCTCCTGCATCATAATTTTGGCATGAGTTTAGGTAGTTATTTCACTACTTTTTCTTTGATGTACTATTTTATTTCCATTTAACTATTTTTGCTGTCATTTTTCATAAATTAATAAACTTATCTTATCTTATATACAAGAGCCAATTGAAACTAGAATAATGAGATATAAGCATTCCACTAGTCAAGTAGGGAGGTTTGTGATTAAAGGTTGTTTTATAAGTTTGTCAATATAATCTCATTTATTATAAGTATCCCCGAATAATATTAGTTGGGTGATTTTATACTAGCTAAATATATGTCATTATTAATTATAATTTTCTCTTATCACATACAATTAAATTAATTTGGTTGAGAGCTCATTAATGTTGAACTAACGTATTCTCTCAAGAAATTTTAATTGTGAACCCATGCCCCTAGTAATTAATTGTTAATTATGTCTTAGTTTTGTAATTATATATAAGCCTAGTGGGATAGCTTAAGTGGTTGAGTACATTGAGCTCCATGGAGGAAGTCTTAGGATCAATCCCTTGGGATAGTTGTCTATGTTGGGTGTCTCACTCGATGTCCCTACCAGGTAAAGCACCATAATTAGCATCGACGAATTTACACTAGGTACCCTTTACGAAATGTGGGGAAGTCCTTAGGCTTTCCATGTGGAGTTGTATTGGAAAATAAGCACATATTAAAAGGGAAATTTCCCAATGGAAAAAATCCCATTAACAGGGTCATGTTATTTCAATTATTTCATATCAAAGGATACATAATATAGCATAAGGCCTAAAGTCCACATGAAGGTTTTACATCATGTCATTGATGAGATTTGAACCCTAATGGAGGCTAGATTAGCACCTCACTTTTACCAATTGAGAAAGCCATTGTTCACTAACATGAACACTTGCACATGAACATATGCACGTGTGCACATGGGTGCACATATGCATGTGCACACACACATATGCACATATATATTTTATTTTTTCCAAGGAAAAATCACAAGGAAACCTATGAGATGCTTCCCCAATTCATCGATGGAATCCCTAGTATACCCATCAGTGTATATTAGAGGGCCTTGCCTAGGGTGATTTGAATCAGACACATGTTGGCAGATAACTATCCAAATTCCTAATAACATTGTTAACAACCGGTTGAACTAACCACAAAACTATCCAAATGACCAAAGCGTTATCGCAATCGGTTGTCACCAATATTCTTAGGAATTTTGATAGTTCTATCTAAATATAGATAATGTGTGTGTGTGTGTGCCCAATATTCTTAGGCATTTTTCTAGTTCTCTCTAAATATAGATCATGTGTGTGTGTGTGTGTGTGTGTGTGTTATTCTAAGATGTCATCTCAACTATTTGTCACCAATGTTGCTAGGCATTTGACTAGTTCCATATCAACAAGTGCCTAATTTGAATCCCATTGGGTGAGGTACAATAGTATCGAGTATACTAGTGCACCTCACCCAAGGGTATTCAAACCAAAATTTTGTTGGCACATAACTAACCAAATGCCTAACAACATTAACAATAACCAGTAGAGATAAACCCTTGGTTTATAATATATATGTGGCCTTCATTACTAGTTAGAATTATTTAATTAATTGAATTATTATTATGTTATTTTATATCAATGATGACGAGGTTGGTTTGGAGTAATTGGAGGCTATTGACATTTTTTTAACTTATATGCAATGTATTGCATATATAAACACTATAATTCTTTAAATAATTAAGAGGATGATCCAGAGGATGAGGAGGGAACTACCAATGGTTCAATCAACTTCTAATTAATAATATTCATTTTGTTATATTTGTATATATTTATTAACACATTATTCTATGTAAGGTTCTCACTTCCCTAGAGACCGCTTGTTACAAGCGTAAAAAAACATAGGGTTATTTTTCAATCTAAATTCAAATTTTGCAATTGTGTCTATGTATATTTGATTTTTTTGTGTATCGTGCTATGAAATTTATTCAATGTTAGTGTGTGTGAATTACATGCACAATGATACAAATATATTAGATTATTTTTAATGATTATTAATAAATTAGACACACAATAATTTATTTAAAATAGAAGTGGAGATGAAAAATAATTAATTAAAATAAATTTCATTAATAATAAATTGATGAAAATTAATAATTAATCTCATTAATAACTAATTAACAAATGTATAGGGGATACCTACAAAACAAGGTGTTTAAAAGAGTTTGGAATAACCTACCAAAATTTCTATGTTGGAAAGTATGGCTGTGATCAGGGGATGAAATTTTGCTCAAAAATTCAAAGTTCTCGGAATCGCTTCAAATCGGACGAGAGCGTAGGCCTCGTCGTTGCGAACCCAACGCAACTCATTTTGTCTCAAACGGACATCGGGAGCGAGAGATATAGCGATCTGTTCATCAAGTCAAACAGGCAAAAAAAAATGATGTTGACTGTACAGTCCGTACAGTCTAACGTGGCAGGATCGTACGATCGTATAGAAGTGACGTGGCAGAATCTGGTTGGTTGGCATGGTTGAATCAGGTGTCGACACGTGGCAGTTTTTTTGGTCAATGATTGGGTGCCACGTGGCCCAATCGTGGGCTTCCACGTGGCACCCCGGAATTGGCTGATTGGTTGTATGTAAAATGGATTGGAGTCCGTGGGGTTCGACCCCCGGACCTCCCCACCGCATAAACCTTCACAAAAATCCGCCCGACCATTACATCGCTCTTTGTTCCTTGTTACATAAGTGTGTTTAAATGTATTTGAATTCGCACTATGTATTGAATGGCGGGGGGG
>JZKD02S2308455.1:76625-125322 GCA_000966675.3 Picea glauca | reverse complement strand
TATATATATATATATATATATATATATATATAATTCAGTTTTATAAAATAAAACATAAAAATTAAAAAAAAGTCAAAATAAATATTTATTTTTTTTATAAAAGATTTTTTTTTGTCTTTTTTTTTAAATTAAAATCAGTTTTAATTTTTTTTTCGGTTGGTCGGGGGAGGGTGATGTTGGGAATCACCCCCGGTGCTTGTGTGTCCAATTCTCGACTGGGGACATGATTTCATGGGATTCGGGGGTGATGCCCAACATCGCTCTCCCCCAGCCAACCGACAGACAGTTGGCATTGTCTCCCGGGACAACGTCGACCGACCAGGGAGGGCGATGTCGGGCATCGCCCCGAACGCCCACGTAGCCAAGTCCAAGATTAAATTTGGTTGTGCAGGCACCATGGGTGATGCCCAACATCACCCTCCCCTGGTTGGATAGAAGACAGTCGACATTGTCTGTCGAGACAACGTCAACCGACCGGGGGAGGGCAATGTCAGGCGTCGCTCCCAGTGACCGTGTGGCCAAGTCCAAGCCCGGAGTTGGTCGCGAGACATTCGAAGGTGTCTATCAAGACAACATCGATCGGCTGGGGGAGGGTGATTTCAGGAATCACCCTCGGCGCCTGCGTGGCCAAGTCCACATAACAAATTTTAATTTTAATATCAAAATTAAAAAAAAAAAAATGTTTTTTTGGTTTAATTTAAAGTTTTAAATTTTAATTTTTTGTTTAATTTTTAGTTTTCAGTATATTTGTTTTTATAAATTTAAACTTTGATTTTTTCAGTTTTATACTTTCATAATATTTGTTTATTTTTTAAATTTTTTGTTTATTTTTTTTATCTAAATGTATTTTTTGTTTTTAATTGTTTTTTTTTTCTTTTAATTTTTTTCATATGTGTAATTTTTTTGTTTTTGTTTTCTTATGTGGTATTTTTTTCTTTTTTAAAGTGTTTTGGGTTTTGATTTTTTTTATATGATTTTTTCTTTGGTATTTTTTTGTGTGTGTTTTTTTTAATTTTGTAGACTTAAAAAAGGGTCAGTTTTTAGATAATTTAAATTTAAATTTAGTTTTTTTCATGAAAAACATATATTTTATTTTTTATATAGGATAAATGGTAGGAAAAAAAATCTTTGTGAATTCTAGGCAACAAAATGCTAGCCCAACAACTTAGGTCACAAGAGCAATGAAGAATGTTAGAGAGTGGAAAATTGTCAATGGTGAGAGTAGAATGGAGCATTCTTGGTATCTTAAAGATAAACAAGCCACTAATGGAGAACATACAATTTTGTATTGTGCTGAATTTGAATATGTCCAAGCAAACTATTAGTCATTTGACATGTTATGTGATATATGTTTGGTGCCAGGAACATATATTGTTTATGCATTGGTGAAACAATCAAAGACATATCTCAAGATTAGATATTATTTGAAAATGAGCAATTATAAAAGGGAATAAAATTTCACAGAATTATGTGCAATGATCATGACAGACATTGAGATGGGAAATGTAAGTTTGTGTATTCTTATTTTTGTAGAAGGTATTATTATAAGTTTCATGATAATGGTTAAATCTTATTTAACAATGGAAATGGCATATTTTATTTTTACAGGATTTTTCTATGTGACTTTCAGAGATGTTAGTGGGGATTTATTCTGCGGAGAGAAATATCATGGAATTCATCTATTCCTTTCATATCGATAAGGCACTGGAAGGAAGGAAAAAGAAGCAAAGAGTAATAGAATTTCAAGTTGTAGGAGAAGACAGAGAAGAACAACAATGAAGAAATAAAAGTCATGATTCTAGAAAGGATAAAAGGGTTATATTTGAAGATATGGAAACTCCATATCAAGATGTCGTTGAGATTAATGTCAATGAGGTTACCATTGTTCCTCAAAAGAAGATTAAACAACATACGCACAAAAGAGGTATGCCCAATGATGATTTCATTCCTAGGGATTATGAAGAGATTGTTGAGTTATATGAAACTCATTTAAATCATAAAAAGAGGAAAGCAAAGGTTGTTGATGAAGAAGAATTGATAATTACCTCTAAATATCATGATGGAATTCCTAAATGTAGAAGAGAAATAATAACACCAAGTGTTGATTTAGAAGATGGTATTATCAAAACATCACAAAATATCATTCGAGATCGACTAAAGAGGAACAACCTAGTTTATGAGGGCCATACATTTTAGTTGAATGTGAAGCAGCTTTATAAACCCACAAAAGGCCAAGAAAAATACTAAATTAGAAAACCACATTAGTTTCATATCCAGAACTTGAAAGCACTAATTAGGCACAATCCATAGGCACATGTGGTTAATTACTTAGTTCTTTTTGGCACACTGGGAGTTCCTACCAAGGATGCAGTTGATAGGTCAAAATGTTTTGAGTATAAATATTATGTGATTGGAAGAAATCATTTTGCAGAGGCTAGAAGAGAATTGATGCAAGAGTACCCCAATAACCCTCTTTTTGAGACAGTCAGATGTGTAATTTATGTTGGTTTAACGTATGGAGAAGAAAATATATTGGCATGGGATCATAACATAGATAATGAGTATAGGATTTCCATGACTTTCATTCAGAGGGTGATATTTATCCATAATGATTTTTTTTTAATATGTGGTGGGGATAGATCAAACATTGATGCAAAGTTTAGGAAGGAATGTTGTATGGAAATAGGCTTCCCAATTGATGAGGAAAGTGTAAATCTAAAAAATCTCAAAGGAAGTGATGCATTCAAATTTATGGATAGTTATTTCCAATTGGGATTTAAAACTAGACAGATATGGGATTTGGTAGATGAGATATTCAACCTATGGGGAAATATTGGTATAAAAAATCAGAAGTTTAGGAAGTATAAACTCTTAGTAGGTAGCACAAGTAAGACAGGTCTTGAAATCAAAAACTTGCCAGATGATATTACTATAACGTCTTGGAGAATGATGCAAGGAGTGAAGGATGAGAAACTTGTCATAGCTATATTATCACGTGTAAGGTCAGGTGAATTAACAATGGAGGAAATGTGTGTGAATTTAAAAAGTAAGTATGTTGAGACATTTATTATTTATGTTATGATTAAAAAATGTATTATTTCTATATAACATAAGTGTAACGTCCCCAACCGTCACGACTGCAAGCGAAGCAAAAAGTGCAATCTTTTTTCTTTTAGGCAAGAAGACAATGATGACAATAGTTGAACCACCCAACCTGACGATGAACACACACACATAGTTCAAGAAACAGACAACGATGACTCAACGCACTAGAACAATGAGCAACTGGGCAAAACATGCGTAAATAAAAAAGATAGAATGACTACCCTCCCGACGCAAACATGAAATTTCCTACAAGCTAAAGGACAACATCCACAATCTCAAAACAATGGCCTCGACGACCAGTCACTAGAACCTCTATTGCACGCAAATTAAACACATGAAGGCGTTACAACCCAAACACCAACAACAACTGCAACGAACAAACGTCTGCAACGGGTAGCACATACTCCGACCAAGTTATCAATCGCCTCTATCCATTAGGGCATGCAATGATCCCCTCATCAGGAATCATGTCGTCGCTAGGTGATAGGCGTGACAAAAACCGTGGCGCAACAACATAACTGGATCCTCAACACAAGCTAAAATCAACACGCTAGGGGATCAAGTTAACTATCTAACCCTTGATGACTAGCCCTAGCACCCAAATGACACATCAACAAGGTGACTAAGACTTTTATACAAGACAATAATTTCCTTGCGCAACAATTCAATATGTTCCCATTAAATAAATACTATTAACAATTAATGCATTGCAACTACTTCCAATCCCAATATCAGATAGTATATATCACTTTCCTTTAAAACTGAAATCACTGTCTAGTAAAACTGAAACTATATACATTGATGTCTTATATCTCTATTTAAAACCGAAACTAGATCGCTATCTTATGAAATTTCCATCTTAAGAATTCGCTAATGAAAATGAAACTATATCGCTACCTTATAAGAATTTCACTATCTTTTAATCAGAAACTGTACATCGAAAATAATTGTTTAGTGCAACTGAAGTAACAAATTATTCACATAATAAAATATCGAATACATTTAAATTTTATGTGACTTATCATTCCAAAATATCGTTGTGTAAGGGGTGACTATTGTGAAAGGTTTGGGAAGGTTGTGGTTGTCAATCAACCATATCGCTGTGATAAAATACAATCATCGCTGACTAAAATAAACCCAATCGTTGTCTACAATACCCAAAATTGATGTCTACAAACACCCCCGTTGTTTAATACCATCCTAATAAATACAGGGATGTTGAATTAATATGATAAAGTTGAATATTAAAGCATGATAGCATTGTAAAAAGAATGAAATCGTTGTCACAATAGTTGTCTAGATCAGGGGGATGCACTGCCACATGAAGTATGAATTCGCTTACCCCCAATTTAAGAATGTTGTCAGTGTATTAAAACACAGCCCAGGTACATGCAAAACTCTGAGTAAGTTAAAAGATGATGCTGACAGGTAATAAATAGGTGAATAAAATATGTGGAACGTTGTCAGTAAATATCACTAGACTAATGTTATTTAATTCATATGGATTAAAGATATGAAAAAATTGCCATTTAAATTATAAGGAATATATATATGGAAACGTTGTCACTTGTTTATGTAATAAAAGTAGGGGAACTTTGTCATTTAGATAGTGTTGCAGTGTCTACAGAAGTCGCAAGGAAAGCGCTGAAGGCGCTAGGCAAAAAGTAAAACGGAATTAAAACACAATCAACAGAGGGTAAGTTTGTTGTCACAAGGAAAATAATACCACTGTGATATATCAATACAAACACCTGTACCTTAAATGCCCAGACGCAAAAAAAAATTCCCAGCATTGAAAACGAAACACCCAAACATGAACTCGCTATGTTTTATCATTGGCAACACCCAAACATCAAAATGAACACCCAGACATTGAAGTGTTTGGTTTAACACAAAAATCGTGGTCAATAAAAGGGTAAAATCGCAGGCAATTAAGGATTCAATTCTCAGCCAATAGAAAGGTAATCCACAGTCCATTAATGGTAAAATTTGTAGTCAATGATTATAATAAAAAACGTAGACACACATTCCCTATAACGCACAGTCGTTTTCCCACGCGCACTCTGTCCAACTCAACAGTCAACTTATAAGTGGCTATATAACTTCGCAGTCATTATATAAAAATTTGGTGGATGTGAATTCAGATGGCCATAAACTCACAGTCAAAATGTAAATGGATATACCCATTTCACAGTCAATAATAGGTAAATAAAAACGTTGTCTGAAGACTCAGATCACAGTCACAATAGGTAAAAGAGTGTTGTCATACAATCGTTTACTTTCAATAAATAAAATCAATTGCAGTCACCAATGGTCAAAAACAACGTTGTCATATAATGGATAACTGTCAAATAAATGAATTTAATCATAGACACAGAAGTTTAAAAATAACAATTTCATTCAAGTGGACAACGCTGATATTTTTCCTTTCAAGAGCTGGGAACTGTTAAGAAAATCGCAGAGAATAAAATACCCTCTGAAAATGAAGAGGTGATATAAAAACGCAGAGGGTATCGAGTTGATCGGAAAGAGAAAAGATAAACAATACGCAGAGCTATTCAATCACAAGAAGGCATAAGACAATCATTCAACCAGGAACAATCAACATGGTAGATAGCTGGGAAAAATTATCCTTCGCTCATCATCCATGCAAAAAAAACTAGGGCATTAGAATCTATAGGTCTATAAACACCGAAGTGACGATCGTCGATTTGTCTCCTGGACGACTGCTAAGGAATGAACTGATGATCTGGGGATAAGGACGGAAGATAAATCATAATCTCTTCATAATAATCAATAAAATAAAACATGACAGTCCTAGCAATCAGGGATCAGGCTATTGAGGGAATCAATTCAAATGCAGCAAGTGTAAAGCTATGGTGATCTTAAGTTCTCGACTAAAAACGTTGAGTAAAATACGTTTCTTTGCACAATAGAAGTACAAAATGCTGAGTAAAACGCATTTCTTTGAACAATAGAAGTACAATAATGAAATCACAAGAGTAATGTTAATCTACCATTCAAAATAAATGCATGTGTATCGTATCCCAAGGTGACAGCTCCGAGTCATTTTCCCACGCGCACTCTGTCCAACTCCCACTTTCCAACCAATGAGACTTCATTGGTACCTCTCAGCGAATGCTAGGGTACTCTTCTTCCCCCTGAGCCCTATGAGCCACAAAGGGACCTCACACACTAAACCAGAGAACCACTAGCGCCCAACTCGCCTCGCATGGTCGAGCTACCACTCGTTACCTGAGCTGGGTATCCCAACTCCCACAAGATAAGTCAGTCAAGACAAAAAATCCACGACGTAACGTCACGCATAAAAGATCTGATCCATGGTCCTCCTTCTCCATCCTTTTTATAGATTTTCTAAGTGATTTCTTTCCCAAATTCCCATTTAATTTATTTTTCATTAATTTAATTAAGAAAAACCTCCCCTATATAGATGTCATCCATCCCCCTAGTTGCATTAGAAATTGATTTCATTGATTAATTAATTACTTCTATTTCCCTCACCCACCTAAAATCGCTCCTTGGTGTCCCCATATTCCCTTACACATTTTAAATGACTTATGCCCTTACTAAATTCCTATTTGAGTTCAAAATTAGAAAGTTCTTAAAGGCGGGATTCCTTACTAAGTTAGTCATTCAGCTTTTTCCTTACGTTTCCCTTTTTCTTTATGTTTTCCCTTTTTCCCTTAGTTTCATATTTCTTTCAAGTTTCCCTTTTTATCTAAAACTCAAATTAGCAAGTGTAGAAAAACCACCTCTTTCTCCTTTTAATTAATAAAATGTAATGAGCATAAGTAGAAAAACAATCATTTCCCTTTTTCTTTTTTTAATTTAAACCCCCAAAGAAATTTGATTTTAATAAATTAAATGAATTTCTTACCCCCATCTCATCACATGTTTAATTATGATTATTATTATTATTATTATTATTATCTATTTTATTTTTTTACCACAAATATCACTTAGACCTAAATTTTCATTTCCTAGGCTCGATGACATTTTTTTTTTTTTGGGAATTTTTTTTTAAATCTTACTTATCACGTCATTCATTTTAAGGCCGACTAGGTTTATTCACTTACCCGTTGAAATCGTGACGTTCCCTTCCAGACGCACTAGGTGCTCCAAGGGTGCCACTCTCCTTTTTTGTTTTCCTTGTGCGATGTGCCCTTCACGATGCACTACGTGCTCCAGGGGTTCTACTCACCTCTTTTCATTTTCCTTGCATGACAAGCCCTTCAGGAAGCACTACGTGCTCCAAGGGTGCCACTCGCTTCTTTCAATTTTCCTTGTGAGACGTGCCCTTCAGGATGCACTACATGCTCCAAGGGTTCCACTTGCCTCTTGACTAACTTGGTAGACATCAAAAACCCCTAGAGTCAATACTTCGTCAGGTGATCTTGTGGGAGACTAAGGGCCTCTAATGAATAATGCCCCTACATTATTGTGTGCCCCTTAGAATTATTGTGAGTGACTATTCTAGTCTACCCTCATGGCATCGTGGGTCTTCTCGAACTAGGTAATCGTTAAACTACAGTTTGCGCCACGGTGGGAGTGCTAGTAGGATATGGTAGGGTTGTTTTCCACACCTCTCCCTCAAGGTCTCTAGTTGTCGTGTGTGACTCCTCTGCTCCACATGTGAGTCTGGTCGGAAAACTATTGTCAGATTGCATCATCAACGAATCATGTCAGCAAAATAATCTATCATCATAACATATAATCATATGTGCATTACTACATAAGTCATATTAACAACAATCAAACCCTAATAGTCCACTCCCTAACTCGATATGGGTCAAGGGGTTTCATCGATGCCCCTGCATCCTTGAGGACCAAAGTCCTACACACTTAGGAGAACCTAGTTAATAGCACATGTCTATGTCAATACACAAAATAACATATCATCATACTTGTAATGCCTCATAATCATAATCAAATGACCAATAGTAAAATAATCTAGATCACTTGCAAGCAAGTGTCCTCAAAGAATAAGTTCGCTTGGTGTGTGCAAGAGCAGGATGTTACATACACCCCCTCTTGACCTAAACTTCGTCTCGAAGTTTCACAATATATAAGTGCTTAAATAATGTGTATCACAGTATCATAACTCTATCTATCAAACAAAAATGGAAAATGTTGGTGCATATCATATGCTTCCTCCCAGGTCACCGAGTGCAAACTATAGTTGTCCCACTCGACCTTGACCAGATCTATTGTTCAACATCGTAGCTATCGAATGTGATGATCCAGGATGTAGATCGGCTCAGTTGTGAGTGCACCCTCATCTGATACCTACAAGGAACTCATGTCAATAAAATGTGTAGGATCACTATTATATTATCCTAAAACAGATACGTGAAAAACATCATGCATACGCCTCAAAGAATCAGGCAAGACTAGTCACCACAGGACCCTTCTTCTTTACAATCTCGAAAGGTCCCAAAAACCTAGGAGATATTTTATCACCCTTTATAAACTTGATCGAAGTCTTATGCGGTTTTACCCACAAGAAGACTCAATCGCCAGCTTCGTAACTACGATCGACACGGTGCGCATCAACATAACTCTTTTTCCTATCATGCGCTTCTTTGATCCTTTGTCTTATTGTTTGCATTTGATATCCCATTTCTTGAATCGCTTCTGGTCCCACCAGGACCCTATCCTCAAGTCGATCCCAACTCAAAGGCGTCCAACACGGTCGCTCGTAAAGAAACTCGAAAGGCGCCATCTTAATGGTTCTTTGGTAACTGTTGTTATAAGCGAATTCTACCAGTGGCAAGAATTCTTCCCAATGCTTCTATTGGTCCTTCACATACATGATCAACATGTCTTCCAAGACTTGTTTTGTTAGTTCAGTCTGCCTATCTGTATCCATGTGATACGCAGTACTAAAGTTAACTTTGGTTCCCAAGGCCTCCTGGAAACTAGTCCAAAATCGTCCAATAAACATCGATCCTCGATCGGATATAATCCTCTTAGGCACACCATGCAACCTCACAAACTCACTGATGAAAACTCTAGCTATGTCAGGTGCCTGATACGTCGTACACACAGGAATAAAATGAGCACTCTTTGTTAGAGTGTCGACTACCACAAAAATAGAGTCGTGTCTCCCTGTCATCACTGGTAATCCAACAATGAAATCCATCGAAATGACCTCTCATTTTGATTCTAGAATAACGTGTGGCTATAGTAATATTGTTGGATGTCTATGTTTAGCCTTCAACTGCTAACATTCTAGACATCTGGCCATGTAGTTGACTATGTCTTCCTTCATTCCTTTCTAGAAGAATAAGGGTTTAAGGTCTGCCCTCATCTTCGTGACTCCCGGGTGAGCCATGTACACTGCTCTGTGAGCCTCATTTAGGATCAAAATCCTCAACTCGTCGTTCAGTGGTACGTAAATTCTATTTTTAAATATCAATAATCCATCATTGTCAAGCGTAAATCCTTCAAATCTTGGTACCATCATTGTGCTTTGTCCGATAAAATCCTTGACCTCTTTGTACTTGTCATTGTCACACTGTAAAGTTAGAATCTTTTAACGTAGATTCGTTTGAAGAGGCATCATTGAAAATATGTGTGGTCTCCAACTCAATGCATCTGCCACTCAGTTCATTGTTCCTTTTATGTAAGTAATCTCGAAATCGTACTCGCTAAGCAATTCCAACCAACACCGTTGTCGTGAATTCAGGTCACTTTGCGTAAAGATGTGATGTAGTCCACAGTGGTCCATTTTTAGTTCAAGTTTTTTTCCAATAAGGTAGTGTCCCAAACTCTCAAGGAATAAAAAATGGCTAACAAATCCAAATCGTGCGTCACATAGTTCTCCTCATGCCTTCTCAATTTTCTCGAGATGTAAGCGATCACTCGACCATCTTGCATCAAGACTCTGCCAAAACCTTCCTTGGATGTGTCAGTTCATACTAAGAATTCCATGTCCATGTCAGGGACCTTTAGTATCAGTGTTATTTTCAATAGCTCCTTGAGCCTCTGAAAGGCTTCCGCGCATTTCTTGGTCCAAACAAACTTCTTGTTCTTCTTCTGCAATTATGTGATCGGATTTTCTATCTTTGAAAATCCCTCGATGAACCATTGATAGTATCCTGCTAAAACCATGAAGCTACGCACTTCTAAGACATTCATTGACATGGGCCATTCCATAATAGCCTCTACCTTTGCTAGATCCATGGCGATACCTTTGCCGGAGACGACATGCCCTAAGTAGTGAATCTTTGATTGGTAAAATGAGCATTTAGACAATTTCCCATACAATTTGTTCTCTCGTAGACATTGTAGTACTAGGCACAAGTGCTCTTCATGCTCCTCCATCGTCTAAGAGTAAATCAAAATATCATCAATGAATACTTGGACGAACTTGTCCAAGTACTCGCGGAACACCTCATTCATCAAACTCATAAATACCCCTGGGGTGTTTGTCAGTCCAAACGATAAAACAATAAACTCGTAATGTCTGAACCTCATCTTAAAGGAAGTCTTAGGGATGTCATCCTCCTTGATCCATAGTTGGTGATACCCTGATCTCAATTCAATCTTTGAAAACACCATTGCACCCTTCATATGATAAAACAAATCATCAATCCTTGGCAGCAGATAATGATTCTTGATCGTTGCCTTGTTCAATTGACAGTAGTCAATGTAGAGTCTCCACGACCCATCCTTCTTTTGTATGAAACTAACAGGCACACCCCACAGTGACACACTAGGACATATCATTCCCAGGTCCAGCAACTCCTTTAGTTGCATTCTCAACTCTTGTAAATCCAAGGTCAACATATGATAAGGCGTTCTCGTTATTGGTTCAATTCCTGGTTTTAGGTCTATGGTAAATCCCAATTCCCTCTCTGGCGGCATCCCAGGTAACTCCTCTATGAAGATGTCTGCAAACTCTCTCACCATAGGAAGGTGTTCTAGACCTTCTGCTACTCCCTTCTCGTTTAACGCAAGGATCGCATAAATCTTACATCCCTTGCACATGCTCTTCCGTAGCTGCAAGGAAGAGATGAACCTCAGGGAAACTCCCTGGTTCTGACCTACAATCACACATCTATGTCCCTCATCAATGACCAAGCTCAATTGTTTCATATTACAGTTGAGTATCACCTCATGTGATTCCAACCAGTCCATACTGATGATTATGTCATAAGACCCTAAGATCATGACGTACAGGTTGGCCCTGGTGACAAAATTTCCCAGGTTAAGGGTCAACCTGTGACCTTCCCTCCAACCTTTTATTTGACTCTTGAAGCCATCTCTACAAGGCTAAACTCATCCTGTTCGACTGCATTTACCTTAATTATTTTTAGCATTGCACTAGAAATGAAACTCTTGGTAGCACCGGGATCTATCAAAATACTAAGGGTCTGGTCAGCAACGTTACCTGACGTCTCAAGCACAGTCAACTGGTGCTCTACCTGGCGGTTATTCACTGCTATAAGAATACGATGAGCCTTGCCCAAAAATACCATGGTAGTGGGTCCGACTGATCCATATGATCCGGCCCTTTTCTCTGGGCAGTAACATTGGTAATGTGGCTCCCCACAATCCAACACACTTTCTTCGGTCCAGTATTCCTAGTACCTGAAGTAGAATCTGAATTCTAACAATAAGGCCCAACTTGAACTTGTTCATCTTAAGTTTCTTGGTAATTTGGTGCGGAGCTTACCGAAGCAGCTCCAAAACGGGCCTCGTACTCGGGCATCATGCAGTCTCCCTATCGCAAGTGGTTGAACTCGTTGAGATGACGCTCAATGAATTCCTCTTATAGGTACCTCTCTGGGAACTGTTCCTCGAACAATTCCCATGACACGTTGTCAATGACCATGTTCAAATGTGGCAGGAGCATCTTTATCCATAGAAGAGTGCTCCCCTTTAGTTGAAGGACTACCATGTAGACCTATTAACAATTTATTCATTGCAACTACTTCCAATCCCAATATCATATAGTATATATCACTTTCCTTTAAAACTGAAATCATTGTCTAGTAAAACTGAAACTATATACATTGTTGTCTTATATCGCTATTTAAAACCCAAACTAGATCGCTATCTTATGAAAATGTCATCTTAAGAATTCTCTAATGAAACTAAAACTATATCTCTACCTTATAAGAATTTTTCTATCTTTTAATCAAAAACTATACATCGAAAATAATTGTTTAGTGCAACTGAAATAACAGATTATTCACATAATAAAATATCGAATACATTCAAATTTTATGTGACGTATCAATCCAAAATATCGTTGTGTAAGGGGTGACTGTTGTGAAAGGTTTGGGAAGGTTGTGGTTGTCAATCAACCATATCGATGTGATAAAATACAATCATCGCTGACTAAAATAAACCCAATCGTTGTCTAACAATACCCAAAATTGATGTC
This sequence comes from Picea glauca, assembly GCA_000966675.3. Taxonomy (NCBI): domain Eukaryota; kingdom Viridiplantae; phylum Streptophyta; class Pinopsida; order Pinales; family Pinaceae; genus Picea; species Picea glauca. The sequence goes on along the minus strand of JZKD02S2308455.1, from coordinate 112,802 downwards.
TACAAACACCCCCGTTGTTTAATAGTAGCCTAATAAATACAGGGATGTTGAATTAATATGATAAAGTTGAATATTAAAGCATGATAGCATTGTAAAAAGAATGAAATAGTTGTCACAATAGTTGTCTAGATCATGGGGATGCGCTGCCACAGGAAGTATGAATTCGCTTACCCCAATTTAAGAATGTTGTCAGTGTATTAAAATGCAACCCAGGTACATGTAAAACTCTGAGTAAGTTAAAAGATGATGTTGTCAGGTAATAAATAGGTGAATAAAATATGTGGAGCATTGTCAGTAAATATAACTAGACTGTTGTTATTTAATTCATATGGATTAAAGATATGGAAACGTTTCCATTTAAATTATAAGGAATACATATATATGGAAACGTTGTCACTTGATTTATGGAATAAAAGTAGGGGAACGTTGTCATTTATATAGTGTTACAGTGTCTACAGAATTTGAAGGGAAAGCGGTGAAGGAACTAGGCGAAAAGTAAAATAGAATTAAAACACAGTCCACAGAGGGTAAGGTTTTTGTCATAAGGAAAATAAGACCACTATGATCTATCAATACAAATTCCCAGACACAAAAAAAAAAATCCCAGACATTGAAAACAAAATGCCTAGACATGAACTCACTATGTTTTATCATTGAGAACGCCTAGACATAAAAAAAAATGCCCAGAGATTGAAGTGTTGGGTTTAACACAAAAATCGTGGTCAATAAAAGGGTAAAATCGCAGGCAATTAAGGACTCAATTCTCATCCAATAGATAGGTAATACGCAATCCATTAATGGTAAAATTTGCAGTCAGTGAATGATAAAAAAATACGTAGACACGCATTCCCTATAACGCACAGTCCTTAATATATATATTCGAATTGGCTATAAAAATCACATTCAACCTATAAGTGGCTATATAAATTCGCAGTCATTAAATAAAAATTTGGTGGATGTGAATTTGGATGGCCATAAAATTGCAGTCAAAATGTAAATGGATATACCCATTTCACAGTCAATAATAGGTAAATAAAAACGTTGCCTGAAGACTTAGATCACAGTCACAATAGGTAAAAGAATGATGTCATACAATCGTTTACTGTCAATAAATAAAATCAATTGCAGTCACCAATGGTCAAAACCAACGTTGTCATACAATGGGTAACTGTCAAATAAATGAATTTAATCAAAGTCACAAAAGTTTAAAAAGAACATTGTCATTCAAGTGGACAATGTTGAGATTTTTCCATTCAAGAGCTGGGAACTGTTAAGAAAATCCCAGAGAATAAAATACCCTCCGAAAACGCAGAGGTTATATAAAAATGCAGAGGGTATTGAGTTGATCGCAAAGAGAAAAGATAAAAAATATGTAGAGTTAATCAATCGCAAGAAGGCTCAAGATAATCATTCAACCAGGAATAATCAACAGGGGTAGACAACTGGGAAAAATTATCCTTCGCTCATCATCCATGCACAGAAAAGCAGGGCATTAGAATCTATAGGGCTATAAACACCGAAGAGACGATCGTCAATTCGACTCCTAGATGACTGCTCAGGCATGAACCGATGATCTAGGGATAAGGACGAAAGATAAATAACAATCTCTTCATAATAATCAATAAAACAAAATAGGACAGTCGTAGCAATCAGGGATCAGGATTCCAAGGGAATCAATTCAAATGCAGCGAGCGTAAATCTATGATGACCTTAAGTTATCGATTAAAAACGTTGAGTAAAACACATTTCTTTACACAATAGAAGTACAGAACACTGAGTAAAACACATTGCTTTGCACAATAGAAGTCCAGTAACGAAAGTGCAAGAGAAATGTTAATCTACCATTCAAAATAAATGCATGTGTACCGTATCCCAAGGTGACAACTATGAGTTGTTGTCCATCGCACACTCCATTAAGCTCCCACTTTTCGATCGATGAGACTTCACCGGTACCTCCCAGCCAATGCTAGGGTACTCTTCTTCCCCCTAAGCCCCCCGGACCACAAAAGGGCCTCGCACACTAAACCAAAGAACCATTAGCACCCAAATCACCTCGCAAGGTTGAGCTACCACTCGTTACCTAAGCTAGGTATCCCAACTCCCACAAGATAAGTAAGTCAAGACAAAAATTCCGCAGCGTAACGTTAGGCATAAAAGATCTGATCCATGGTCCTCCTCCTTCATCCTTTTTATAGAGTTTTTAAGTGATTTCCTTCCCAAATTCCCATTTAATTTATTTTTCATTAATTTAATTTAGAAAAACCTCCCCCATACACATGTCACCCATCCCCCCAGTTGCACCAGAAATGAATTTCATTAATTAATTAATTACTCCTATTTCCCTCACCCACCTAAAAGCATTCCTAAAATCGCTCCTTGGTGTCCCCATATTCCCTTACACATTTTAAATGACTTATGCACTTACTAAATTCCTAGTTGAGTTCATAATTAGAAAGTTCTTAAAGGCAAGATTCCTTACTAAGTTAGTCATTTAGATTTTTCCTTACGTTTCCCTTTTTATTTATGTTTCCCCTTTTTCCCTTAGTTTCCTATTTCTTTTAAGTTTCCCTCTTTTCCCTTTTTATCTAAAACACAAATTAGCAAGTGTATAAAAAACACCTCTTTCTTCTTTTAATTAATAAAATTTAATTAGCATAAGTAGAAAAACAATCATTTCCATTTTTCTTCTTAAATTTAAACCCCCAAAGAAATTTGATTTTAATAAATTAAAAGAATTTCTTACCCCCTTCTCATCACATGTTTAATTATGATTATTATTGTTATTATTATTTTATTTATTTTACCACAAGTATCACTTAGACCTAGATTTTAATTTTGTAGGCTTGACGAAATCTTTTTTCTTGGGGAGAAAGTTTTTAAATCTTACTTATCACGTCATTCATTTTAAGGCCGACTAGGTTTATTCACTAACCCGTTGAAATCATGATGTGCCCTTCAGAATGCACTAGGTTCTCCAAGGGTTCCACTCGACTTTTATTTTTTTCTTGCACGACGTGCCCTTGAGGACACACTAAGTGCTCCAAGGGTGCCACTCGCCTCTTTCTGTTTTCCTTGCGCGACATGCCCTTTAGGACACACTATGTGCTCCAAGGGTGCCACTCGACTCTTTCTATTTTTCTTGTGCAACATTCCCTTCAGGACACACTACGTGCTCCAAGGGTGCCACTCGCCTCTTGACTGACTTGGTATACATCAAAAACCCCTGGAGTCAATACTTCGTCAGGTGATCTTATGGGAGACTAAGGGCCTCTAAGGAATAAGGCCCCTGCCTTATTGCATATCACTTAGAATCATCGTGAGTTACGGTCCTAGTGTGCCCTCATGACAATGTGGGTCTTCTCGAACTAGGTAATCGTTAACCTATAGTTCGAGCCACGATGGGAGTGCTAGTAGGTTTTGGCAGGGTTTTTGTCCACACCTCTCCCTCAAGGCCTCTAGTTGTCGTGTGTGACCCCTCTACTGCGCATGTGAGTCTGGTCGGCAAGCTATCGTTAGCCTACATCATCAATGGATCATGTCAGCAAAATAATCTATCATCATAACATCTAATCATATGTACACAAGTCATATTAACAATAATCAAACCCCAATAGTCCACTCCTTGACTTGATCTAGAGTCCAAGGGGTTTCATCGATTCCCTTGCATCCTCGAGGTCCAAAGTCCTGCACACTCAGGAGAACCTATTCAATAGCACCTGTCTATGTCAATACACAAAATAACATATCATCATATCTGTAATGCCTCATAATGATAATCAAACGGAAAATAGTATAATAATCTGTATCACTTGCAAGAAAGTGTCCTCAAAGAATAAGTTCTCTCAGTGTGCGCAAGAGCGGGATGTTACAATAAGAATGTATTTTATTCTATATATTATTATAACATTAACTTTTTTTTAATTTAGTCAAAAGGTTTAAATGAGAATACAAGAGGAAATGGTTAAGATGTTGAATTAGCAGAGTTGGGAGGATGTTAGACTTAACTACCCAAATGCAACCTCTATAACAGAATTGAGTCAATTTTTTGTTACATTCAAAAAGGCATGTTGATTTATTACATTCATTTTAATTTTTATCCATTTGTAGATTAATTTATTTCGATTTTATTAGTTATAGATATATAATTATATGTTTGTTTGTTTCATTAAATATGTCATGGAAGAATATAGATGGAGTATCTCAAACCTTCAAAAGTTATATTCAAAAAGCTAAGTTTGAAAGAGAAAGAAAGTGATGTCTTCAAAATGTTGATCTCAATGACACCCTTGATCACTACATTTGGAATGGGTTCGACACTCTTCAATATAAAGTGATATTAGGGGATTGTGAAAAATTGCAAATCTTGTTCCTAAAAAGGAATACTCCCTAGTTATTGCAGATATCCCTCATGGTTACAATATCCAAAACATTGAATATGACATTGAGCCTTATACTTACCAAGATTTTAGTAAAGTGGTTATGGGGTTTCTGGAAGTCACAACATCACCATTTCAGATTTTTTTGGTTTTTCATTCAGACACACAACAAGAATTTGTACAATCAAGTTTCAAGGGAAAAGAAAAGACAAGGATGAAACTTTATTGGTAAGATATTGAAATCGTATGTTTAGCAATTAAGATTAGAAATCTATTTTATTAATTCACAAGTTAATTGAATTAATACTTATCTATGTTACAGGAAAAAACCTAATATTTATAGCTCCAGTAGTGAACCATTTACACGTGATATTGAAAGTATACATATTGCAAGTTGGACAAAAGATGATACTTATGATTATATTCTTTACAATGTAAAGGATGGAAAGAAGCCTAGTAGTTTATTGGTTTACAATGTTGTGGCTAGAAAACTAAGATATGAGGAAAATAATTTCAAAGGAGAGATCGTTAACATTTACCAAAAGCCACAAGAACTAATTAATTATATTATAGATACATGTTCAAGTGAAGGAGATTGGGTTTTGGATGTGTTCTCACGTTCAGGTAAGATTTATGATATAACATTTATGAAATCATACTTCACTCTTTATTATTTTTAATTTATGTTGTTTTACATTATTTACTTTAATTATTTATTTTGTATTTGGTGATTAGGTACAACAATAACATGTTGCTTACAAAAAGGAAGTAATTTCATAGCCATTGAAAGTGGTGCGTTGCAATGTGGTTTTATTCAACAAAGAATTAATGTTATTCGAGCTCTTCAAGATGAAATGAAAGAAGTTGGCTTGAGGAAAGGAGTTTTTAATGAATCAAAGGTGGGAAAAATATCATAGGAACCTCAAGTACCATTAGGAGATCTTCTTGGAAAAGATCACTTTGGAGAAGTTGTGGATATCAATAACTCAATGAAAGAGCAACATGAGCCAAATGAGCTAATGGAAGCACATAATGATGACCGAGAAAATGATGATGTGTCTATTGAGAATGATGAATTTGGGATATATGACATTGTCGATTAGTTTTAGGATTCCCTTGAAGACAATGCTGAATTTTGCAAATTTTTGATGAGTTATAATTGTAATGTTTTGACTTTTAGATTTTAAAATAAGAATAAATATGCATCTATTGTTGTTTTATGATGAATATTTATTATTATTTTCTTTTTACATTTATTTTATGTGATTTAATATTCTAGATAAAATGACATCAAATATTTTCATTTTTTTACTGTAAATCTATAAAAATATAAAAAAAAATATGTTAATTTTTGTTAACTTTTTTCCATTTTTTTATTCAATTTTGTCCATAAAAATGCTTTATTTGAAACATTATTTATAGTGGAAAGCTTCCAAAATGTATAGGTTTTTTGTTATAAATTGCTTTGAAATGTCTATTTTTTTGTTAAATATTTAAAAATAGTGTTATTTAGCTACAATTATTTGCTATGTGTTGAAGAAAAAATAAAAAGTGTGTTAAAAATACATTTTTACACTATATTTAAAAACTATGGCACCATGAATTAAATAATGAGACATAATTATATGAAAAATCTTAATTTAAAAAACTTAAATGATATATAACATTTTTAGTATCATTAAAAATCATAAAAAAACAATATTGATAAAAAATAAATAAAAAAAAAATTGAAAAAAAAAATGATTTAGAAAAAATTGAAAATAGTCGGAAAAACAAGCATTTAAAAAACAAACAAAAAATTGATTTAGGAAAATTTGAAAATATTTCAAAAAACAAGCATTTTAGAAACAAAATGTGGATCCGTTATAGATAAGAAGATTTAAAATATCAAAAAACTACCTCAAAATGAAAAGGGATGCTACTGGTAGCACCATTTTTCAAAATATAGTTAAAAATGGGACCCTTGAAAAAATGAGAACTTGACAAAGTTCTAGTTAAGTTGGTAATATTTTTGAAGTATTGTATGTTTAAGAATTCTTGAATGATTCCATTATTTAGGGAGGAACACCAATCCTTCTATATTACTTGAGTGAAAAAGTTTGTTACCTAGATTGTGGCCTTAAAACATTCATGGGGTCTACGCTTCCACAAATCCCTCATTGACAATGGTTGTGTTGCAATGAAAAACAACTAGAAATTAATGATCCCAAACTTATAGCCATGAGTTATCTTCTTAGTTGTGTACTAGGTGCATGTTTCCTCTTTTGTACAACCTCCTTCCTTCATTCCTTCAAAATCGGTGCCAATTTGAAAGGCTTCAATGACATCATGGTGCTCTATGGGAATCCCTCTTATTGCATTTAGCTTTTTTGGATCAATATGTGGACACATGTTTGATGAAATTATACTAGTTTGCATCCCATTGATAATGGTTTTACACATTTCTTAACAAATTAGGTTGCACCAAAGTAGGTAACTTCCAACAAACTCATCAACCATAATTCCATCAAAGTTTTAAATGCAAGTTTAATGACCACCTACCATGTTCCATCCTCATTCTCCATGATGGCCTTAAATGTCTTTGACATGAAATCTAGAAACACTATCTGACCCATACAATCAAGGTCGTTATATATTCGTATGGTTTTGTTGTAACCCTTCATATTTTATCACTCCTTGTCCATGGCCACCTATAGATCAAAACCACTTAATGAGATAAACTATATTATTGGGATATTTTATGTAGGAATACATCTCATAGGGATTATTTTTCTTTGTCTAATGCCTCCCTATAGTACTATTTCCTCTACCTATAGACACAACTCCCTTATCAGTCCCTAGTTATTTTTGTTGGACAGTTGGTTGTCATTGATGTTGTTGGACAGTTAGTTGTCATTGATGTCAACAAGTAGTGGTTGTCATTGATGTCAATATATGTGATGGACCGTGTATTTGTAGAAGTATCCAAAGTGGTCCCCTTATGGCATATATCTAAGCATGGCCCTCACGAGAAGACGCTTTGAAGAAACCTACCAGAAACCCATAGGTGTGGTCATGAAGCTTTAAGTTGTTTGAGGAATAAGGATATGAAGGACAATTTTAATGCAGGTAACACACTCATACATGGATATTCCTTTTCATGTCATTGCCAAAGATAGGTGGTACGTCACGTGGTTCTTCACAGTTAGGGAGATATGCCTTCATGAAGTTGGAATCCCCAAAGAAGGGTTAAGAAGCCCCTAATTAGTTACAATTTATTAATGAAAGGGTAAAGTGGTTGTAATGAGAAATTTAAAGAAGCCCTAAATTTAAGGAAATAGGTTACATAGAAAAAGTATATATACACCTCAAGAAGTCCCTCATAAGTACATTCACACACACATTCTATTAAATATCTTCTATGTTAGTAAGTGATCTTTTGGCGAGTTTGTGACAGTGAAATGTGAGGCAGTGAAAGAGTGAGAAGTGTGCGAGTTTTGGGATTGCAGAGGAGAGAATGTTCTTCTAATAAAACCCTAGTTTGGTTGATCCCCATGGGTCAGACAGTTACTATCCCTCGAGGCACCCCTGCGGGTTTCCTATTGATTGTCACGCGATCCCCCACGTGACATCAGGTCTTAGTCCCATGAGGACAAGATAGAATTGGTGAGAGATTCTTGTACTACATTGTTGATGCCCAGGTTGGTATGTTTGTCTATGATTTGAAGCACCACGTCAGTTACAGGTTTCAAGGTATGTTTATATGCATGATTTGATTGATATATCATGGTGATATGGTACATGTTTGAGGCATGGTATGGTGATTTTGGCATATGATAGAGACACATATTTTTTATGTTGGTACATGGTTTAGGTACACACTTGGTATATGATGGTACATGTATGAGGTGCATGTCTTGGTGATGTTGGTACATGTTGAGATACACCTTAGTGATGTTATGGTACATTCATTAGTAGCACATATTGACTATATTGATATCTCGGTATCTTAGATATCTTGGCACTTCATTGATGATATATTATGGTACGTGGTGTATGGAAGGATTGAAACATATCATGAGTGATATGGTATATGGTTGATGCATGAGATGGTACAAGTTTGAAACATGGTTGATGTATGTGGTATGATACATGGTTGATGTACTTGTTATGGTACATGGTTGATGCATGGTATGGTACATGTTGATGTGCATGGTATGGTACAGATTGATGTACATGGTGGTACAGGTTGATATACATGGTTGATGCATGGTTGATACAGGTTGATGTACATGGTTTATGGTTGATGTACATGGTTTGGTGATGGTTTTGGTATCCATGTGAGTGGATAAGTTAGTTGATGATGGTATATCAGTGACGGTGGCAAGTTGGATGATTGGTTGATCATTAGTGATAGGTTGATGTGATAGTGATAGTGACAGGTTGATGTGATAGTGGTAGTCATAGGTTGATGTGACAATGATAGTGATAGGTTGGTTGATGTAATAGTGAAAGGTTGGAGATCCTAAAGAGGTTTGGGATGNGTCATAGGTTGATGTGACAATGATAGTGATAGGTTGGTTGATGTAATAGTGAAAGGTTGGTCAGTGGTAGTGACAGTGAGTCTACACTTATATTTCATGGCGGTGGGATGGGGAAATGAAATGGAGTTGTAACCTCCTTCTGGTTGGTGCCAGAGAACTCAGGGAGTTAGTTCTTCCTTCAAGTTGGTTCCTGTAAATCAGGGGGTCGTAGCCTCCTTTCAGTTGGTGTTGAAGAACTCAGGGAGTTGGTGATTCCTTTAGGTTAGTTCCTGTAAATTAGAGGTTTTGTGCCTCCTCCAAGTTGGTGTTGGATAATTTGGAAGTGGGTTCTTCCTATGAATGTATTCTTGATATATATAAGAAAGAATTATGTGGTTTTCTCCAATTAGGGTTTACACGTAAATTATAGTGTACTATGTATCTGATGTGATATTTTTGATGTGTACTACTTATAGTTATATGCTCATGATATATTGTATGCAATAATATTGTTGATAAATTTGAAGTTTGTATATTGTGATTGAAAGTAGTAAAAAGTGTTCATACTAATTCACCCCCCCCCCCCATCTCAGTATTCCAACAATTGGAATCAGAGTAGGTCCTTCAAGAAAATAATTTAACCACTGGAAGGTAGATCATGAATTCCACATATAATGGACTGACGGAATTCATGAAATGAACATTAAATGGAACACCAATATTTGATGGTCATATTGGTCTAAGCTATGAGATATGAAGAAGCAGGGTGAAAGTATTTTTTATGAATGGGGGTATGCTGTTTGGAAATTAGTTGTTACAGGATATAGCTGTTCAAAGAAACCAAAGATTGCAACCAAGAAGGAATTGAATATAAACAACAAAATAGAAATGGATTTTATCTTGGAAGGATTATCGGATTCAGTAAAAGTCAAAGTGGGACAGTGTTCATCAACCAAAGAACTTTGGGATAAGCTACAAAATTTCTACTCAAAGGAATCTCCTTTTGAGAATGTTGATCATGATAAAGAAGATGAAGAAGATTTTGAGTTAGTATGGGAAGAAATAATCTCATCATTTCAAACAGATTCAGGAGAAGAAGATTATGAGAGACACCTAAACAGTGCCTTAGACAAGCTTGTTAAAGAAAGAGAGAAAAAAAAGTCACTCGAGGAAGAACTGATCAAGATAAAAAGGGAGTCTTAAAATCCCAACTCTGAAGAAGTCCAGCAGATGATTACAAACCTAAAAGTCCAAGTAGAAGAAGTTAGAAGGATTGATGAAGCATGCAAAAGTTAGTTGGAAGAAAATAAATTTTTAGAAGTAAAAATAGTAGCACAAATAAAGGAAGTAGAGAAGAGAGAAAATATTTTGACTAGCCATCTCAAGGAATTAAATAAACGTGAAGTAGAATTCAATCAATAGGAAAGAAGACTTAAGAATAAATTGTCTCCTTGAAAAACCAACTTGAAGAAGCAAAGAGAAAGGAAGAAGTCATGAATATCCAGATGATGAAGAAAGAAGAAAAGTGTGAGAAGCTTGAAGAATAAGTCATTACATTAAGAGTTAAAGTTTTCAAGCTCAACAAGAACACCAAAGAGAGAGAAAGCTCCACATCAGCAGTAAAGAAAGATGAAGAGAAATGTTACAAGTTGCTAGAAAGAAAGAATGAAGAGAAGACTAAGAGTTATCCAGAAGTCATCAAAGGCCCTACTAAGAAGAAATAATGTGAGCCCTCAAAGAAGAACATTCCATAAATGAAGAAAACTCAAGAACAAGATTAAAGAAGATATGGACATCAAGGAATACCCTCCACTTTCATGTATCAAAGAAGCTTCAATCATTGTGAAGGAAACAACAGAAGAGAACATTGTGATCAACCAATGCATGAATTTAGAAGGAACACATCATAAAGAAGAACATTCACTCCCATGTATGAAAGTTTATTTGATGGTCATTGTTTTATTTGTACTAATTTTGGACATAAAGCTATAGATTGCAGGGCTTATATAAGAAATTTTCAAGAAAGAAATGCATGTGTGACTCCATATAATATCGAATGTTACAAATTCCATAACTATGGACATATAGCGCGTGATTGTAGAACAATGATGGATACTTCTATGAAAAAGAACATTGATATCAGATATAAAAAGGTTTGGAAAAGAAAAAAGATCACATAAAGGAAGATTAGATGAATGAAGGATACCCAGAATTCATACTCTCAGGATTGGAAATAGTATGAGATCTGGACAAATCTATAGGAAAAAAGGAAAGTGGAAGATACAGGAAGGTTTGAAGAAGAAATGAAAAATAAGAATAACATGTGAATGAAGACCAGGTCCCAGAGATCATACTCATGGAATTCGCAATAGTGTGAGATCATGATGTATCCACATGAAAAGAGGAAGATGTCAGAGTTCAGGATGATCACAAAATTCAGAAACAGGGTGAAAAGGAAGATGTCTCCGTAAACGAAGAGCAAGATTATTCTGCATTAGAGCATATATTTTTCTAAGCCACCCAGCTTGGAGACTCCCAGTAGATATGAATATTGAACAAGGGGAGTCTAATAAGAATATCTACAAATCATAGAACTATATTTAGAGCAATATGAAGTGTTTACATATTTTGGAAAGATAGTCTTCAGAATGGTAAAGTGACAGATGGGTCAGCATCGTGTGCAGTTGAGTAGCAGAACCATGGACATTTTTTATGACACATTGACAGAGATAATTTTATGAGAGTTTTTTACAGGTTTAAATAGATACATGATAGTGGATGAAATCATAGTAACAATTGGTATCAGAGGAATTAGTGGAATCAGGAAGGAAAGTAGTAAAAGGCACAACATAAGCTATATCGTTAGAAGAAGGTATGGTTATTGATGTGAAATCAACAAGACATGAAGAATTGAAGTCAGGTAACTTTGAATGATTTTTATATATATATTAGTGAATTACAAGAGGAATCACCAATGGAAAAAGAATGCCAAAAGAGAGGAAAGAAATCATATACAAGAAATCCCATATTGATCTACACGACATATTACAAAGAATTCAAGGGAGAGAAATTGCCAGAGAAAGACATCAGGAAGGAAAGTTCAGAAGCATGAAGATAGGGGGAGCGCATGAAGTCAGAGAAAGTTTGTTCATAGAAGATATATCAATAGGGGGAGTTACATGTTTACCCATGATGTCAAAGGAGAAGAAATACAAAGATCAAAATAGAAATATTAGAAGCATGAAGATAGGGGGGAAACCTCAAAGGGAGATACCCTTTTCCATTGATGTCAAAGGGGGAGAGAAACATGAGAAGAGAAAGATCAGGAGCATTGGTCACGGGTAGAGTATGACTGTTGGAGTATGAGTGTTTCCATCAATTCCAAATGGGGGGATTGTTGGACAGGTTGTTTCCATTGATGTTGTTGGATAGTTGGTTGTCATTGATGTCAATAAGCATTGGTTGTCATTGATGTCAATAGATGTGGTGGGTGTATTTGGAGAAGTCTCCAAAGTGGTCCCCTTATGATGTAGATCTAAGCATGGCCCTCACAGGAAGACTCTTTGGAGAAGTCTACAAGAAACCCATAGGTGTGTTCATGAAGCCAGAAGTTGTTTGAGGAATAAGCACATGAAGGATAGTCTAAATGTAGGTAACACACTCATAGATGGATATTCTTTGTCGTGTCATTTCCAATGGTAGGTGGTATGCCACATGGTTCTTCACAGTTAGGGAGATATACCCTCATGAAGTTGGAAGTCCCAAAGAAGGGTTAAGAAGCCCCTAATTAGTTACAAGTCATTAATGAAAGGGTAAAGTGGTTGTAACAAGAAATTTCAAGAAGCCCTAAAGTTAAGGAAAGAGGTTACATAGAAAAAATATATATACACCTCAAGAAGTCTCTCATAAGTACATTCACACACACATTCTATTGAATATATTCTATGTGATTAATTGGTCTTTTGGAAATTTTGTGATGGAAAAATATGAGGCAGTGAAAAAGTGAGAAGTGTGGGAGTTTCGGGATTGCATAGGAGAGAGGGTTTTTCTGAGAAAACCCTAGTTTGGTTGATGCCCGTAAGTTAGATAGCTAGTGTCCCACAAGGCACCCCCATAGGTTTCCTTGATCCATATTATTTTGAGAACGAAATGAAGGCGGAAATATAATAAGAAAATACACACATATATTGTGAGAAACACAGAGATACATTAATGCACATTTTTTATTAATGACATAAATGTACAGAAACTATAAAAATACAAAGTGAATGAACTCGCTAGAATGGTGGAAACTTATCTCTGAGAAGATATTTGATGGATACGCTTATTCACAAGAATAATATGTTTACAATGAGGCTCTGAAGGCCTTTTTAACATAAATAAAATCCAAAACCCTAACCACGGAAGATGAAACACCAAAAGGTTTACGGGCTCTGATGGGGGTAGTTGATACGTCAACTTCCCAAGAGCATAAATTTTTCATACGATCTATGTTTGGGGCACATATTTCCATCACACTCTAGATAAATCCTATAGTGTGATTTTTACACACCCAAAACATGTTGTTTAGGGCCTCAAAACAACCCCAAAAGTTTAGGACCTGAAAAACTGTAGAAAACTGCCAAGGTGGAAACCTCTATTTTGAGCCAATAGAATAGGTGGGTGGTCACCAATTTTGTCATGGATCATGCCTAGTTTCTATCACGCGAGGCCCCACGTGACATCAGGGCTTAGTTCCAGGAGGATAATACAAAATTGATGAGAGATGCTTGTACCAAGTTGTTGATGCCCAGGTTGGTCTGTTTGTGTGTGATTTAAAGCATCAGGTCAGTTACAAGTTCTAAGGTATGTTTATATGCATTATTTGATTGATATGTATTGGTGATATGGTATATGTTTGAGGAATGGTATGGTTATTTGAGCATATGCTAGAGACACATCTTTGTGATGTTGGTACATGATTGAGGTACACACTTGGTATATGGTGGTACATGTATGAGGTGCATGTCTTGGTGATGTTGGTACATGTTGAGGTATACCTTAGTGATGTTATGGTACATTTATTTGTAGCACATATTGGATATATCAATATCTTGGTATCTTGGCTACCTTGGCACTTCATTGATGATATATTATGGTACGTGGTGTATGGCATGATTGAGACATATCATGAGTGATATGGTATATCGATGATGCATGAGATGGTACTGGTTTGATACATGGTTGATGTACATGATATGGTACATGGTTGATGTACTTGGTATGGTACATGGTTGATGCATGGTATGGTACAGGTTGATGTGCATGGTTGATGTGCATGGTATGGTATAGGTTGATTTACATGGTATGGTACATGTTGATTTGCATGGTTGATACAGGTTGATGTACATGGTTGATGGTTGATGTACATGGTTTGGTGGTGGTTTTGGTATCCATGTGAGTGGATTAGTTGGTTCATGATGGTATATCAATGATGGTGACCGTGACGGTGACAGTTTGGATGATTGGTTGATCATCAGTTACAGGTTGATGTGATAGTGACAGTGACAGGTTGATGTGATAGTGACAGTGATAGGTTGGTTGATGTGACAGTGACATGTTGGTTGATGTGACAATGGTATTTAGAGGTTGATGTGATAGTGACAGTGATAGGTTGGTTGATGTGACAATGGTATTCAGAGGTTGATGTGATAGTGACAATGACAGGTTGGTTGATGTGACAATGGTATTCAGAGGTTGATGTGATAGTGACACTGACAGGTTGGTTGATGTGACATTACAGGTTGGTCAGTGGTAGTGACAATGGGTCTACACTTATATTTCAAGGTGGCAGGATGGGGTAAGGAAAGGTGGTTGTAGCCTCCTTCCAGTTGGTGCCGGAGAAATTAGGGTGTTGGTGATTCCTTCAGGTTGGTTCATGTAAATCAGGGGATTGTATCCTCCTTCTAGTTGGTGTTGGAGAATTTGGAAGTTGGTTCTTCCTATGAATGTATTCTTGATATATATATATATCATTATGTGGTTTTCTCCCATTTGGGTTTCCATGTAAATTCTAGTGTATTGTGTATCTTATGTGATATTGTTGATTTGTATTGCTTATGGTTATATGCTCATGATATATTAGTGCAATAATAAATTATATATTGCTGATAAATTTGAAGTTTGAATATTGTGATTAAAAGTGGTAAAAAGTGCTCACACTGATTCACCCTCCCCCCTCTCAGTATTCCAACAATTTTAATATCCTTCTTATGATCCAACAAGGAATTAATCCCACAACCATTGTGCTCAACCTTCAACCTAGACTTTAATTTTATATCCAATGAAATCCAACCTTCTCCTATAGAATTCACTATCAAATCAAACTTTGGCGTTTGAATGCTATTAAAATTAGGTTTGTTTCCCTCTAATTCAATGGAGAACTAGGCAAACTTCCCTTTTTCAAATGATACAACATCTCTAGTTAGATCTCAACTCTCTATAAATATTGGAAATCTCTAAAATGAGATTTTGTGACTTCCAAATATGTGTTTCATCATACCCTTTCCTTGATATTGTCACCAACCAAACGGGGTTCAATCCTTCCCATTTTTTTTCTGGTAAAATCATCTAAAATATGTTTGAATGGTTGGTTAGGATCCACAGATTTGGAAATAAATTCTTGATGAAATAAGTCAATCTACCTTACATATATTTTCCTTAAATGTATGAAAATACTACAAACTAATTTTTCATACTTTGTTTTCACTATAAACCAAGATCAATGAGGTAGGTGTGATATCTCTTGACATATTTAAGTCCCATTCCCAATGTAGACAACTCCTTCCTATTGACTCGCAATTCCCTGCACATAATCTTAACCCACAGACAATGCCCATTTCAAACATGACTCTATGGTCCATCGTCTCTACAATGACTTGACATCATATAGATCTTACACTAGCTTTATCTATCCCCTTCCCAACCAAAATATGTTACCATGGAGTGGAAAGAACCACCACATGCCTAGGAAATGCATGTCCTTTGCAACTCACCTTGGTTCCAACTCCTACTTTTATTAACTTGAATGAAAATTTTAACAAATGAAAATATTAAAGAAACGATGATAATAAATTCATTGACTAGTGATTATTGACATAATGTTATACAATGGACATTATTCACCCCATTAAAAAAAAGGAGTGGGGTCACTTGGTCTTCGATGCAGAGAAGGGTTTTAGGTGTGCATTCACCCATACATTCATTATTGTCCCATCAAGTTTTGAAAATTCACCACCTTCATCGATGATATATGAAATGAGGAATGATATATGTGAATTCATTCGTAGCTTCCTTGGAAGGTGTGGAATCTTGCTATCATACAAGACCAACAAATCCCCTTGTGTTATAGTCATTGTTTTGATTATCCAATTGTTCCAAGGTCTTATTTGTGTTTTAGAACTATCTGTTGATATAGTGCAAGGAACTAGTCCTCTTCCATCTGTATCAATGTGTTTAACCTTTCTTTAGTACAACATCATCAATAATTTATGTGGTGGAAACAATATGTAGTCTGGGATAACATATTCTAGTTAAATGATCACTTATTTTCCATAAACCAACTTGAATGGGGTATGCTTTGTCATAGTTTTTCATGTTCTACTATATTCTCAAAGAACTGTAGGAATCATTTCATCCCAATCATCTCAATGGATTATGAAGACCTTTGTTAAATTGTGTTCTAATATTTTGTAACCAACAATGAAACATAAATTTCATAACAAACACACTAATGCATTCACCATCAAAATACCTACCTTGATTACTAGGAATAGTCCATGAACAACCAAAACTAATCACAATGTTTTCATAAATGAATCTAATGGTCATTTTTGCAGTGCAATCCCATGTAGGTGTGACTTTTACCCATGAAATCAAGGAGTATTTCCTCTCTACCTATTTTCATTCTCTTTATGTTACAAGAGGATTGAAAGTATTTATGTAGTATTTTTTTCAACAATAACTGGGAAATTTATATTAAAAAAATACTACAAAAAATGTAACCAGTGTTACATCCCTATTGTGTTCATACAACTTCAAACTTACTGCTTTATAGTCCTTAACCAAATTTTCTACAAGCCTACAACACAAAATGGCTTGGATTCTAGACAAAATAGCCCATATTTCTTGAGTACTATAAACTCTATAGTAAAAGACTAAAATTATAATCATGTTAAAATACATTAAAACTAACAGATTACATAGTATTTGGAAACATCCTTCGGGCTTGTTCTTGTAGGTTCAATCTCCTTTTCAACTGCTTCCATCTCTTCCTAAAAATGATTCATCATTCTTCACCCATCACTTCACCTCGAGATGAACATGCTACCATCTTTTGAATTGAAACTGTATATGGATCCCCTTTACATAAATTCAAGACGATATTTCAAAGAAGACTACATTCTTCCTCAACCACTTCTACCTACTTCTTCAAGTCCATCAAAGAACCCAATATTTCAACAATTTTTGATGAAATATCTTGTTCCAAAGCATGTAATTTAGAAACCGGATTGAAGATAGAGGATTGATTGCAATGAACATGTTCCTCATGACTTATAAGATCACAATATATTTCTTGAAGATCCCAAGAATCCATTTTGTGTCCAATTGTATTAGATTAGTCAACTAAAATAAGTTGGCCACTGCCCCTATTGACCACACTTTCTCGTAACACCCACGAAAAAAAATACCCCTACACCTACAACTAGATAATGCCATTGAATTCCCCTACTAGACCATCCAAGGAGGACCTATTTAGGATTGAAGGATTCCAAGAGAATTTTCTCCTGGCACTTATTTTTCCCCTAATAGGATAATCCTTGGGAAATGAAAAGCAGAGATGAAGAACACCCAAGAGAGATGAACACGAATGAAAACCATTATCCCACAAAGAGCTTGTAAAACAAGTTCCAAGGAAATATAATCATGTGGAATTAAAATTTGAATCATCTTATAGTTGGTATCCCATATCTTCATGTTACGAATCATATGGGTGACGAATTTTGGTTAGTGTGACATGTACCAACTTATGTTTACCCTGAGCTTAGACATGTGACTTTCCATGTGCCCATTTAATAACTTTTGATGTGTCATTGACTTGATGCAAATTAAGAGATGGGTTTTTTTTCTAAGGTTCCATTAACCACTATTTCCCCACATTTTAGCTTCACTCCATAATTGGCCCAACAATCTTCCTCATTGTTGATCTCCCACAAATACATGATAAAATGATATGGAGATGAATAAATTTGATTCTCATATTCTCTAATCCAAAATGGAAGCTACAGGATAATCACTCAATATGCACCATATGTCTAATAATATTTTTAGAATCCCCTATGACAGAGAGAGATTTCAAACCCATTCCCTTGGCCACTTTCATTCCTTTCCATAGAGCGTAGGATTCTGGCTTGTTGTTGATAACACTTCCAAATCCCCAAGAAAAATAAGGTATCGATGTTCCTCCAGGATCTGTGATGATCCCCTGCACCTACCACCCTAGGAAAGTATTTATGTAGTATTAATTTTTATTGTACATAGTTTTAAATATATATATATATATATATATATATATATATATATATATATATATATATATATATTGGGACAAAAATGTTGTGGGTAATGAATTTAAAAATATATATGAAAAGATAGCTCTAAAATAATTATGAATAACAATAATAAATAAAACACCTTAGTTCCAATGATGTGTGTCACTTATGTGTGTTCCAATAAGTGGCACGAGAATGGACTAGGGTTTCAAATTCTTAGTTGAAGGGAAAAAATAACACTATAACAAGAAAGTTTTGTAATGCATGAAGTTATCCTAACTGGTTTTTTTTTCTTTCATTTGGTTAAAAGTATCATGTTCTTTGATGATATCTATTCTTTGAGACATACCCTGGTATAAATATAAATATCATTAAGGATAAATGTAAGCCATATTTAAGAGACATTTATTTTGTCAAATTAAAACTTTAATAAAGAGCTTAATACTCCATTACTAATAATTTGATATATACCATTTTGATATATACTCCATTACTCCCTATTTTAATACTAACATTACTCATAATATCAATGCAATACCTTATAGGTTCTTTGATGGGGGAGTAGAATATAGTTTGGCATTAGTATACTTTACTTTCGCCTCTACACTTTTTAGTTTTTATCTTCTATATAGATAAACAATAATATTGGATAAGCATGAGAGGTGGGAAGCATGATTATATAATTATAATCAAGATCTTGATTTATCCAAATGATATAACACCCATGGCCCAAGCAATATGTGGCTTTCAATCACATATTAAACCTTAGATATATTTTGCACATAGGTTGGGATGGGTGTGAGAATGAGGAGAAACAAAGGTAGCAAGGTTATAACTTAAAAAGAAGAAGAAAAATGTAGCCCCAAAGAAGTAACCCGAGATTCCAAATACTTGGGGTTGGATTTCAATGAAAAAAAAAATGTTGGGATGTGTTGTACAAGGAAAATACTACAAGGAAGTGGAAAGTTCTCTTTATACTTTAAAATAGATGCAGGGTAGATCGAAAGATGTGGCATTCCCTCTTCCAGACCCTCATTACACTAGTACTCTTATATGGTTGTAAATATTGGAGCCCAAGTGTACCCAAAAGTAGGTGGAAGAAGATGGAATATATACAAAAACACCTAATAACAATCAACATAAGAATGAAAATTAACTCCCCATATAATATATTCCTTGTGAAATAAACATTGTGGCCAATAGAGTTGGAGGATCTTAGAAAAATCATTTTATAAAGGTAAAAAATGACCCATGAACAACGAGAAGTTTCTAGCGAAAATCACACAAGGGGAGTTGAGAAGATGGAGAAAATAATGGGAACTACGGTGCATAATTTGGCTTAAGTATTAGGACATAGAAGAGGATAGTGGCTCAATAGATTTAAAAAAATTCAAATCCATATTTAGGAATCCTACAACAAAGTGAAATAGAATAAACATGCTAATAGGAAACAACAATAATACATAGAAAACTTTAACAAGTGAGGGGAAATCAAAATTCAAGACTATTTGAAGTTAAACCATCATGGTGTGAAAAACATGCGATGGCTCATCCAATGACCAACACCCACAAAGTATTGTGTCAAAAAGGAAGATGGGAGCAACCCAGAGAACTATGGGAGGAGAGGTTTTGTATGATATACATGTGGGAACAATGAAGTTGAAATAGAACTCCACTTCCTTATTCATTGCACTATGTACTTTCACATCATAGATGGGTCCAAAATTTGTACCAAGCACTAGGATGTTTCATTCCAAGGAGACTATGTAGGGGGTGTTGTAATGTTAATTGAGAGATAAATGAAATTAAGAATAGGGTTATTAAAGAAGAGTCTAATGGGGAAATCAACACTATAACAAATCCTTAATTTTATGTGTTTTTCCATTATAACCAGTCACCGTCCATCATAGTTTTTTCTTATTTTCATAGTTTTTTATTTCATTTGATGTAACCATTAGTGGTTACATGCATGATTTATTTATTCATTGTTCTAGAGTGTTCAAAATACATGACATGCAAGTAGAAACCACGTTTTTCCCATATGGCATATGGTCTCATGGATTGTATCAAGGACTAGGATGTTGCATTCCAAGAATACCAGGTAGGGGCCACTGCAAGGATGGTTAAGAGATAGAGGGTTGTTAAATAAGGTCAAGAAAAGGATTGTTAAAGTGGATTTTAATATGAAATCAACACCTACAATTAAACCTTAAATTTATAATATTTTCCATTTAATCAAAGGCTAGCCAACATGATTTATTTCTTGTTAATCCATTGTTGTTTTTTGTCATTCGATATAAAATTTGGTGGAAATAGAGGTTACATACATTTTTTTTAATTCACTGTTTTTTAGTGTTCAATGTACATGTCACACATGTTGTAACCACTATTTTATCCCATGTGACCTACAATCTTGTGGATATTTATCTATCTATAAGGTAAAGGTTAATAGATTGATAAAAGAGTAAAGGTTAGATAGAAGAGGAAATTATTTATCGAGAACTTGTTAGACTTCTTTGTGGCTCAATTATTTCAAATAATCATCTTTTGTTAGGGTAGGAAAAAATTCAACCAAGTGTTTGTACAAAAATATGAATATTTGGGCTGAGGTGTCAAAGATTTTACTATCATATCCATGACAATTGTGTTAGATATGTGTTGTACCCTTTGCAAGTAGATGATCGGGGTTTGGGGATTGTTCGTTGAATAAAGGGGGTATAGGTGGCACCTAATCCCCTATCTAGGGGGGAATGGGGGGGTAGTGGACCACCCATCAAGGGGTTCAAAGGATAAGACCCAAGGGGATTTTTTTTGTTTTGTTATGTATTGTTTTGACCAATGGTTTCATCCCATAGTAAGTTTATTCTAGTTAAGTAATTAGAGTTGTGTTTAATCCATGTTAATGGATTAGGGTTTTGGATGTTGCAGAATAGTTAAATATTGTATTGTGAACGATGAAGATAATACAATGAGATAGAGAGAGGACTCTTAGTTAGGATAGTTTCTTGATTAAGGGTTTCCAAGGTAAATCTTTGTGTATTATATGTGTGTGCCATTGTTGTTCTTATGTTTTAGATTCTATTATTATTGCTTTTCCTACACAAGTTTATCAAACTCTTCATGTGGTATCAAAGAAATTTTATTATCTTAGTGGGGATTCCTTTTTTGCTATGGTTTAGCTCATTCTATTAAGAACAAGGGAATCTTCAGTTTGTGATAAACCTATGCTTGAGTGGGATTTTTTCACAATGAATATTGTATATATAAAAATGGCAAGTAATTCAAGAATAGAAATAGAGAATTTTAACAACTAGAGCTTCAAGTTATGGAAGATAAATATGGAAGATCTTCTTGTAGATAAAGAACAGTGAGTTTCTATGGATCCAGGTACAAAACCTATTGGTATGTCGAAACAAGATTTTAAAAAAATGGAAAGAAAGGTGAGAAGTATAATCTATATCTACCTCTTAGATTTAGTGGTGTTGAATGTCTCTAGAAGACACAATGAAAAAAATATATGGGATTGGTCAGGGAAATTGTATCAATCAAATTCCTCGATAAACAAATTGTTTCTTCAAAATAAGTTGTATCGTCTTAGGATGGATGGTGGCAACTCCATGACAGAGCATATAAATTCCTTTAATACTCTAGTAAGTCAACTTTTTTTTTTTATATTAATATGGTGGAAGAAAATATGTGTATTACCTAGTTATGTTGTTTGTTAGACTCTTGGGATAATCTAGTTGTAGCAATTGACAATACTACTCAATCCACATTAAAGTTTGAGGATGTAGTTCCATACTTGTTATGAAAGGAAATGAGGATAAAATTCATGGAGAATGTTGCTAAGCATGTTTTATCTATAATATTTCATCTCTAAGAGAGAAAAAGTAATTCTTTGGGGGGTAGATCTAAATATCCAAGAAAAACTATAAGGAAATGTTAGAAATGCAATAAAGTTGGAAATAATAAAAAAGATTGTAGATCTAAGAATCTTGATAGAATTAAGGGGTTTGAGGATGCCCCTTCCACAGAAAGTAAAACCTCCATGGAAGAAGGAGGTGATGTTTACTTGTCATATATTGTTTACTTTCCATATGCAATTACACATTTGGATCATGATGTATGCTTAATCGAATTGGGTGCTTCATTTCATATGACTCCTCATAGGGAGTGGTTTTGTGAATATGAAAAGTACAATAGAGGTGATGTTTTCTTAAGAGATTAATAAACAACCAAAATCATAGGACATGGAAGGGTAAATCCATTACTCAAAGGTTGAAGGATTAGAACTCTCCCCAAGGTTCTGCACATCCAGATCCGACCAAAAACCAAATATCTATAATTAAGATGAGAAATGCATACATGCATACTATATTTGAAAAGGAAACATGTAATATGGTTTGAGGAGTTCAAATTGTATATGTTGGGAAAAAATAGTGATGATGGGTGCAATATTTTTATTTTTCCTAAGGGTAGCAATGAATAATACAAGACTCATATTGTCCCTACAATGATATGGCATCAAATACTGGGACACATTGGAGAGAAGGGCCTTCAATCATTACATGGAAAGGGTATGTTTGAAGGTACATTTGATTACTTATTAGATTTTTTATTTATATGAACATTGTATATGTAGTAAGAAAATTGAGTAATATTCCCATTTGGTGGTACAAGAGTAAAAGGAATCTTGGAGTTGACACATAGTGATGTGTTTGGACCTATGCCTATTCCATCACTAGGCAAATATGTGTATTATGTTTCATTCATAGATGATTTATCGAGGAACACATGGGTCTATATCCTTTGAAATAAATATGAGGTTTTTAGAAAATGTAAAGAGTTTAAGGCTCTTTTAGAGAACTAGACAAAGAAGAAAATAAAGGTGTAAGGACAAGTAATGGTGGAGAGTTTTGTAGAAATGGGTTTGATGAATTTTGTAAGTGTGGGATAGAATGGAAAATAACTACTCCATACACACCTCAACAAAATGAAGTTGCAAAAAAATGAACATTACACTAATAGAAAAGGAAAGAAGTATACTCGGTGGTATAGGGTTATCACATGAATTCTAGGAAAATGCAATGGATATTACATGTTACTTGGTAAATCTGTCACCAAAATCAACATTCACTGATAAAAGTATACATGAGGCATAGGTTGGTAAAAAACTCTCTTAAACATCTTAGAATTTTTTGTTGTGATGTTTATGTGTATGTTCCAAGGGAAAATAGGAGTAAGTTAGATAATAAAGACGAACATTGTATCTTTATTGGTTATAACGATGGTATAAAAGGTTATAAACATTGGAACCTAGTAACAAAGAAGATTTTTTATAGTCAAGATGTAGAGTTTAGAGAGGTTAGAGCTATTCCAAAATATTAAGTACAACCAATGGAAGAAGAACCAAAAAAGACATAATTTGAGTTGGAGGGTGAATAATGTGAGTCAACAAAAGAAAATGAACCAGAAAAAGAAGAACCTTAGACTCCAATCTTGAGGAGATCAGTTCAGGAAACAAGGTAAACAAAAAGGTATATCCCACTAGTTTTTTGTTCTAGTTTTTTTTATTATCTATTATTGATGATGATCCTAGAACTATTAAGGAGGTAGTGGATTCAAAGGAACCCTAGAAGAATTCCATGGTTAAATAAATGGACTCCTTGTATCGAAATGACACTTGGAATCTAATTGAGTTTTCTATTGGAACAAAAACTATTGGTAGAAAATGGGTGTTTAAGAAAAAGTTGAATGCAAAAGGTATAGATAAGTACAAAGCTCACTTAGTAACAAAGGGATATTTCTGGGTGGTTTTGGTGAGTTTTTTTTTCCTCATTCTAAATTAAATTCTATTACATTTGTTTTTTCTATCACTATTAAATTAAGTTGGTGATCATTTTATTTATGTGTCCTTGTATGTTAATGAGATCTTGTTGATTTGAAACAACGAGGAAATTGTCAAGGATGTCAAAACTCAGTTGTCTTTTGAATTTGATATGAAAGATATTTGTGATGAAAATTTTATTTTGATCATGGAAATTAAAAGAGATCTAGAAAATAGGAAACTCTAGTTCAATTAGAGGAAATATGTTTGGACAATATTGTATAGGTTTAATATGCAAGAATGTAAACTAGTTGGGGTTACTATTCCTATAGGTGTACAATTATATTTAGATCAATGTCTCGAGACACAAGAAGGGGTAGAGGACATGTCCTCTATTCCTTATGCCAGTTTTTTTGGAAGTATAATGTATTCTATGGTCTATACTATACTATACATTTCCCATGCAATGGAAGTTTTGAGTAGGTATATGTCAAAAACGGGGAAGGAACATTGGACAATTGTAAAGAGGGTCTTCAGATATATGCATGGCACTTCATATTATGAAATATGAAACCAAAGAATATTTGCACCTCATATAGAGATAGATATGAAAGGATTTATTTATGAAAAGTTGACTTGAGATCTTAAGCTCATAATACATACAAGTGGGTATGTCTTTAACCCATTTGGTGGAGTAATTAGGTGCATGAGCAAGAGGCAAGTTATAGTTGCATTATCAACTAAAAAAGTTGAGTATATGACAACCATTGATGGAAGTAAGGAAGATATGTGATTGCAAATATTGTGTTTAGCTATTAGTTTTATTTATAAAGTGGTGATGATAGGTTGTGACAACTCAAGTGCAATTTTTCTAGAAAAGAACCCTACGTATCATTCCAAGACAAAGCATATTGATGTATTGTACTATTTTGATAGAGACATTGTTGAACACAATAAAGTGTTGGTAGAGAAGGTTGATACCTTGAAGAATGTTGTAGATTCATTGACAAATTTTGTTAGTACTAAAAATTTCCCTTGGTGTAGAGAATAAATGGCCATTCATGCCCCTAGTAGCTAACTATATGAATGTCTTCCCCCTGCCCCCATGTTCTACAAAGTATTCAATAAGTGAGATAGTTTTGGATGTGTGATGTAGACTTAGTCACATCTTGGTGAGGGTTCAGGGGCAGAGCCTGCAAGGAATTTTTTTAGTGTGTTATGTATTATTTTGGCGTATGGATTCATCCCATTATAAACAAATTATGATTAAGGAATATGGTTGGAATCTAATCCATGTTAATAGTTTAGGGTTTTGGATTCTACAAAATACCTAAATATTGTATTGAGAATGGTGAAGTTAATACAATGAGATAAAGAGAGTTCCAACTCTTAATTAGGTTGGTTTTCCTAGTTAAGGGTTTCCAAGGTAAATCTTTGTGTACTATGTGTGTGTGTCCCATTGTTATTCTTATGTTTTATATTTTTTTAGTATTTATTTTCTTGTACAAGTTCATCAAACTCTTCAAGTTGAAACTCTCTAGAATAATAAGTCTAGGTTGGTTGTTGTTTTTACTTGTTTCTTGTTAAACTAAATCTTATCATTAGCTTCATCCAATCAATTTGTTGGAGTTACAGGCCAACATAATGGTGGTATGTATTTAGACTATTACTCTAATCATCCCAAGTTTTCCTTTTCTAACAAAGGTATTAGTGGGATTTAGCTTCATGGGTTGTTCTATTTTATCCTTTCATATAGATATCTCTCTTTTGATGGGTCAACCACAATCTTAAGGAAAGATTGCAATTTGGCCATGTTGATAGAAGAATTGGAAAATTCCCTTAATTAATAGAGAATCAAAGATGCCATGAAGGGCTATGAGAAATACAAGCAACTTGAAAGTTTTCCAAGGAAGTGTCTTATTAACACACTGATAAGTATATTATCCCACTCTATGTTAGGATATTTAGACACTTAGGAGTTAGTTAATATCTACTTGGTCTAATGTGTCGTTAGGTAAAAGTTAGTTTCTTAGTGTGTTTCTTGTGTATGCATTAGTATGCATTTGTCGTTAGGAAATATGATGGTCATGATATGATCCTGACATAGAGTGATCTGACGGTTCATACTCTCCTCGATCTTAATGGCTACAGTGATTCGTTGCTTAAAACCTGATTGGTCCATGATCTCTATTTAGAGAGAATGGAGGGTCATTTTTCGATGATCGATTATGAGAAAATCTCTTATAAAATCTCTTTGTAGTCGTTTTGTTTTGCATTAATAAATTTCTCCAAGTGGTCGTGTTGGTTGGGGCCATGGATGTTTCCCCATAAGAGTCTTACCACATCAAAATATCGGTGTGTTGATCTTTTATCTAGTTGTGTGAGTGGTTACTGAAGGTGTTCGTCCTCTATTGGAATACTTGTGTTGTCAAACATGGTATTAGAGCGAGGTTTGAATAACTTCTCCTGTTGTAGATCAAGATCGTGAAGCTGAGTTTCCCCATCTATGGTTTCTTCCATTTTCGTGCATTTCTAGGATGACAGGACTATTTCATTGCATCCAAAGCGCTTGTTTCATTCAAGAACATTTTTTTTTCACTCAAAAAGGTTTATGCTTTCCCAAGATATGGCCATTTCAGTCAGATCTGGAGATATAAAGCCTGAATACACCCTTTTTAAATTTTTGTAGAGTATTATTTTGGTTTTATTTCGGTTTTCTATTTTTGGTTTCCAGGTTTCTACTCTTTTGGATCTATGTCTGCTCTTTTCCCCGTGCCTTGTGTGATCTTAGAAAATCAAAAACAAATCGGAAAAGGTGCATTTTCCAAGTAACATAACCAAGATCTAACCCTTGATGTCATCAAGAAGAGAAAAAAAAATTCTTGTGTGAAAAGAGTTTTTTATTAGCACGCTCTCCAAGGCCATCTTCAGCAACAACAACAAAAAAATCTTGTGAGAAAAGAGTTTTTTATGAGAACGTTCTCCAAGGCCATCTTCAACAGAAACAACAACCCCAATCCTCCTTCTAAACAATACAATATGTTTTTCTAGCTCACTTGGTTAAAATTTTCCTTATTAAGTAGTAGGTCTTGAGTTCAAGCCTTTTTTTGTTACTTTTTTTGAAAAAGTTCATGCATCCATTGTAAAGTGTATTTCACTTCAAGTATAAAAGTGAATCACTATAAGTAGCTTTAATATTTTATTTTAAAGTTATTTATTTTGCATGAAACTTTATTTTATAAAGTAACTTCATTGTAAAAGTGACCCCCGCTTATTTTTATAAAAGTGGGTCACTTCATAAAGAAACTTATTTATAAAAGTGAGGGCACAACTTCCACATCCGAAGTTCATTTTCAGTGTCGTTTTTTTGAAAAACCACATAATTTTTTGAGATATCTCCATCCAGATCGCCAGTTTTAGTTTTAAAATCCATATTATCTACATATTTAATATGGATTCTTCCATTGATCTTTTTCTTTCCAACACCAACTATTTCCAATGGCAATCCCATATGGAGGATTTATTAAGAAGTAAAGTCTTGTATCGAATTACCTTGGGAAAAGAAGAAGAACCCACTCATGATGAAAATAAATTCAAATGGGCTAATAGGAATGATGAAGCATGTGGACTGATCATAATGTCCACCTTCAAGAAATTGATGACCTGGATGAAGCTTGGGAAAATATTGAATCTATGTTTGGTAAACACAATATTATTCGAGCACTTCAATTAGAAAATCAGATATTCACCTTAAGTCTAAATGATTTTTCTTTCATTGAATACTATCTATCTAAGTTTAAAACACTCAGAATTTTATGTGAAGAGTGTAACATAAAGCTGGAGGAAGAGCGTTGCATATATATTATTCTTTTTAAGATAGGTAGTGCATATTATGTGTCTGTATCTACATTTTATGCCATGAGAGAGGCTCTAGGGAGTGCTTATAAAAAACCAACTTTTGAATCCTTTTGTGATGCTTTGATTAGAGAGAAAGATAAGCATGTACAACTTGGAGTGATTAGCACTACAGGTACCTCCAACAAAGCCTTAGTCGCCCAACTAAATGATAAACCCAGGAATCCCAAGAAGAAACATCCTCACCACAACAACAAGCAAAACAAGGGTCCCACTCAAACATCTTTATCTCCTAATGGTGACATACATTGCAACTTTTATGGTAAAGATGGTCATGATGAGTCCAAATGTTTCAAGAAGATGGCAGCTTTAGAAGCAATGATGAAGAAGAAAAACATCAGTATTGATTCTACTTATTCTTCTTATTCTCATGGAAATGCACTTTATGCTTCTGGTTTATCCTTCAATGCAACTTCTATGTATTCTTCTTATGAGTGGCTTATTGATTCTCGAGCATATTATCATATGGCTAAGGAGAAAGCCATATTTTTTATTCTAAATGAATGTAACACCAAGGAAATATTTGTTGGCGATGATAGATCTCTTAGTGTTGTAGGATATGGAATAGTTTGGATAGATAATTGTCATTTCAATGATGTATTATGTGTTCAAGTTCTTTCTTGTAACCTTTTATCAGTATATCAAATCACTAATTCAGGTGAAGGTAAAACTATAGAGTTTTCACCTCATCAAGTTGTAATCAAGGATCTAAAATATCCTCAGCATGTTCTTTCAACTAGAATTGTTGATGATATTACCAAGTTGTACAAGTTTGACAACTTTGGGCCATCATCTTTTCCATCAGTCTCTGTTGCTCAACGATGACTTGAGCAAACTTTGGCATGAGCAGTTTGGTCATCTAAACTATCGCTCATTGCAGCAACTATGTAATCAATATATGGTGATTGGTCTTCCTCTTGTTACATAAAAAGATTGTGTTTGTGTCGGTTGTGTTATCGGTAAACATCATCGGGACAGTTTTGACAAACATGCATATTGGCATGTCTCGGGCCCTTTGTAGCTTGTTCACAATGACTTGTTTGGTCCACTTTCTTCTCCTTATTTTTATGGGTGCAAGTGTTTCTTAACTTTCATTGATTATGTTTCCATACGTACTTGGGTTTACTTCTTAAAACTTAAGAGCGGAGTTTCTGACAAGTTTATGGCCTACAAGGCCCTTGTGGAAAAGAAATCTAGACATCAAATTCAAAGGTTAAGAACAGACAATGGAAGAGAATATGTGACCAATAATTTTCAAGTTACTGCACTACAGAGGACATCCAAATGAAACACATTGTTCCATATACACCACAAAAAATGGTGTTGTTGAGAGAAAGAACTGCACATTAAAATAAATGACTGATTGTATGATCCAATCTAAGGGATTAAGTCTAAAGTATTGGGAGGAATCCATCAAATTTGAAAATTACATAGTAAATTGCACTCCCAAAAAGGATCTTAAAAATACAACACTGGGAGAAGCATGGACTAAAATTAAACCAAATGTAAGTCACTTTTGTGTATTTGGAAGTATAGCAGGGGCTCACATTCTTGATGAGAAAAGGAAATCATTGCAGCCTAAAAGTGAAAAGTGTATATTTGTTGGTTATTCTGAAGATGCCAAAGGTTACAAACTTCTTCAACCACATTTTAATGAAATTATTATTAGAATAGATGTTAAATTTGATGAAAATCTCTTGGCCTACGAGCCTAATTCGACGACTGTGCCTTCTTTGGCCTGCAATCCATCTTTGACATGTGTGCCTTCTTATTTTCCTATTCTAGTTTATTCTTTAGATGATGACAATGAGGATGAAAATCCACCTCCTCCTTCTCACCTTCCTCTAGATGAGTCCATTGAACCTGAACCAGCACCACCGCTTCCTAGATGGGTCTGTTCAACATGAGAAGCAACTAGTGATCTTGTCGGTGATCCTTCATATCAATGTTGGACACGTTCACAGTTCCAGAGAGCCTCTTCTCTTTTGGTTCACCTTTCAGAGACTCATGATCCAGAGACATTTTCAAAAGCTTCAGGTCATCCAAATTGGGATACAACAATGAATGAAGAGTATCATTCTTTAATGGAAAATGATAATTGGGATCGTGTACCTCTTCCAAAAGGAACAAAAATTGTCAGATGTAAATGGGTATACCTAACTAAGTATGCATCAGATGTAAGTGTTGAAATGATTTTCCCAAATTGAAGGAATTGACTGTATTGAAACCTTTTTCCCTATAGCCAAAATGAATTCCATCCGCCTTGTTCTTACCCTTGCTGCCTCACATAAATGGGAGGTCCATCAAATGGATGTTAAATCCTCCTTATTGCATGGGGATTTGAAAGAAGAAATCTACATAGAACAACCTCATGTCTATGTCCAGAATGAATCTATCCTTGTTTATCACCTTAAGAAATCTATTTATGGTCTTAAGAAAGCTCCCCGAGCTTGGTATGCCAAAATGGATAGCTTTCTTATTGACACCGGATTTTCCATATGAAATTTTGATTCTAATGTCTATACCAAGGAAGTAGGAATCCATCTCATAATCCTTTTCCTTTATTTTTATGACCTTATCCTTACTAGTAGTGACTCAAAACTTTTAAACCATGTGAAAACTAGCCTTAAGAAGAAATTTGAAATGACAGACTTAGGATTTTTTCATTATTTCCTTTCCCTTCAAGTTTTGCAAACCAAGGAAGGAATTTTTCTTTCCAAGTCTAAGTATGCTTGTGACCTTCTTCGTCGCTTCCACATGGAAGATTCTAAACCATCCCCTTCTCCCTTCCAGTCTGGAGTCAAGCTTGTTGTCACATGTACTTCTCTCGAAGTTGATTCCACTTTGTACTGTTAGTTAGTTGGTATCCTATTATACTTGACTCATACCCATCATGATCTTTCCTTTGTTGTTGGTCTTTTTGCTCGGTATATGCAAACACCCCATGAAATCCATTGGAAAACAGCTAAAAGGATACTTTAGTATGTTCGGGGTACATTTCAGTTCGATATACATTACAGTTCAAGGGGGACTCCTTTATTGGTTGGATTCATCAATTCATATTCGATCGGTGACCCTGATGATCGGACATCTACTACAGGCTATGTTTTCAACCTTGATTCATGACTTGTCACTTGGTCCTGGAAGAAACAATAGGTTATTGCACTTTCTTCAGTAGAAGCAGAGTACCGAGCAACGATAAATGCAAGTCAGGAATCCTTGTGGCTTTGACATATCCTTTCATATTTTGGATTCCAGCAGAAGCAGAGTACCGAGTAGCGGTAAATGCAAGTTCGGAATCCTTGTGGATTTGACATATCCTTGCAGAGTTTGGATTTCAGCAGCAGCATCTGACCAGCCTTTGGTGCGATAATTAGAGTGCCATCAAGCTTGACAAAGACCCAGTTCAACAATAGTGCAACAAACACATCAAGTTACGCATGCACTTCATCAGAAATATCATTCATGATTAAGTTATTGAAGTGCTCTTTTTCCCTATAGAAGATCAACTTGCAGACATTTTCACAAAGTCTCTTACAGAAGTGAAGTTTTCAAAACTTCAATCTATGTTAGGTGTTAAGGAAGTTGTCATTAAGGGGGGATAGGCTCTAATGCCTTCTTCCTTCTCCTATTGTGTTACTATTGTATATCCTTCAATCCTATCCCAAGTTATTCTTAAGGGGGGATGTTAGGATATTTAGACACGTAGGAGTTAGTTAAGATCTACTTGGTCTAATATGTCGTTAGGTAAAAGTGTGTTTCTTTAGTATGTATTGGTATGCATTTGTAGTTAAGAAATCCGATGGTCGTGATATGTTCCTGGCATAGAGTGATATGATAGTTCATACTCTCCTCGATCTTGACAGATACATTAATTTGTGGCTTAACACTCGATTGGTCCATGATCATTATATAAAGAGCATGGAGGGTCATTTTTCGATGATCGATTGTGAGAAACTCTCTTGTAAAATCTCCATGTAATCTTTTTCTTTTGCATTGATAAATTTCTCCAAGTGGCTGCGTTGGATGGGGTCATGGATGTTTCCCCATAGGGGTTTTACCATGTCAAAATATCGGTGTTTTGATCTTTGATATGTTTGTGTGAGTGGTTACTGAAGGTGTTCGTCCTCTATTGGAATGCATGCATTTTTGAACACTCTGGAGATTCAAAATGTCTTGAGATTCCCTATGTTGTGGTGATTTCAATCACTAGTGAGATTCTCTATGTTGTGGTGAAGCCCTAAGTTGTGGTGAAGCCCTATTTTGTGGAAGAAGTGTTCGTACACTTTGAAATGGTACTCATCATTCTATCAATTAATCAATGGCATAGGGATCCTCTACTTATTGGCAATTTTCTCTGACATCATCCCATAGGCCTCAAAGGAGAGGTCAATCTTAGTGTATGCATCTTGGGAATTCCAATGATATGAAAAGGACTTTAATTTTTGTCCCTAGAACCCATATTCAAGCACCTCTAGCAAGTCTTTGATTGGTATATCCTCCCACTATTCCATTACCAATAATAGTAAGAAGGACCCATAAATGAACTATTTCTTGGAATCTTGTGGATTTAAGCAAGAATAAATGATTTCATTAGTTAGGGAGGAGCACTAGTCCAATTGTATTGTTTGAGTATAGAAGTGAACTACCTTGATTTTTCCCTTGCAACATTCATGGAGTCTACACTTCCATAGAGGATAGTTATGCAACAAGGAGAAGAAGATGAAAATTAATGATCCCAATATTATATCTACAAGGTATCTTCTCAGTTTTGTATCGGATGCATGCATCCTATTGCATAGATCATACTTCCTCTATTCCTTAAATATTGGTGCTAGGCTGAAAGGATTTAGTGACAACCTAGCCCTTTATTGACAACACTATTATTACATGTACCTTTTTAGATCAAACTGTTGTTGCATGTTCAACCAAATTGTAATAGTGTGCATCCTACCAAGGAGTGGTTTGACACATTTATTAATATTTTGGGTTTTGTTGAAGAAACACACTTCCAAAATACTCATCAACTATGATTCCACCAAAGGTTTAAATGTAGGTTTGATGACCACCTCTCATGTTCAATCTTCTTTATTCATGAGCATGGCCTTATATGTCTTCGATGTCAACTCCAAAATGAAATATAGCTTTATGTAATTAGGATCATACATTAGTATGGTTTCTATTTGTCCCTTCATATTTTCTTCCTCATTGTTCATGGGCCTTGTGGATCAAACTACTCAATGAGATAGACTATATTCTTGGGCTCTTCTATGTGGGAAATCTTCCTATAGGGCTTGTTCTTCTTTGTCTACTGCCTCTGGGAAACACTAAATCCTTGGCCTAATACCACAACTCCATTATCAATCTATGGTGCCTTCCACATCCTTCTTATTCTTCAATATTGACTTAATCTTGTAACCACTATGCTCAACATGCAACCTTGAGTTTACTTTGTTATCCAATGAATTCCAAAATTCTCCTTTGGAATCCACTCATTAGCTTGTGGGTTTCTCTAAAAGTGTTTACACCATGCTAGGGGTGCACTTCATGTGATGTTGTCTACATGGGGAAACCATATCCCCTTGTTATATCTTATATTGACCTGGTTGATTAACATTTGGAGAGCTTAGTATATGTGGATGTTTTTATCTTTTGGGGTTGCTATGAAAGTGTTTACACCATATTTGGGGGTGATTTATGAGATTTGGGGTACATAGTTTATTGCCAAACCCTATATGGTTCATAATGGATTTTCACATTGTATATGGCTTATTCATTGGTTTCCTTATCTCATGTGGGTGCTTGCATGGAATTATTCCTTAGGGTGTTGGATATATTTAGATGGCTTGGTGACATTCTACATGCTAGACACATGGAAGAGGTTGTCTACTTGGAGAATGGCCTTCATTAGAGAAGAAATGTTTGACATGCTAGAGGAGGGCATTGGGCCCTAGTTGATAGCATGGGGTATATTGGATGCTTTCATGGAGGCATGGAGTTGACTTGGGGACTCTTGGGTTGTGACAGTGTTCACGTAGTTGGAGCATACCGAATGGATTATATCTTTTAGGAGGTTCGTCGGAGTAACAGGAAGCTTGTAGGAGGATTATAGGACACACCTCATGGATATCCCTTGCAATGGATCCTTACTTGCAGATGAATTCAACTTAGATCTTGACATGTGTACCCTTGGAGTATATCACTCCACATGTTTGACCCCACATGTGGCTTTGTAAGTTACTTGTAAGGGATTAGGACCACATATGCATCGTTGGTCTCTCTTACCCCTCACATATATAAAGGAAGGAGAGACTCCTTTAACATCATCACCATTGTACTCTTTTATTTGTATTTTTCTTCTTGGAGGAAGTCACAAAGGTTCATGAGGAAACCCTGGGATTTATTATTAAGAAGAGGGATGGTGTCTTTGTTGGAGGATTCTTGTGATCTACTAAGGTTTACTCTTGTGAAGAATACATTGGAAATTATTATCATCATATCATTCTCATTATTATCACTCTTTTGTTAGAGATGTGACTAAGAGGAGTGCACTAATATTCATCTCTCTCTCTCTCTCTCTCTCTCTCATATTATTTTTTACTTCTTGCCTTGGATTCAGTAGGGTTTCTTGGAGCTTCTTGGAGAATATTGAATACTAGGGTGAGGGTTTCATACTTGGAGACTTAGATATTAGGGTTTTGACATGAAAACTTGGGTTGTATTTGTTGAAGAGAAGAATATGAGATGTCTTTCCTTGGAGGACATGCTTGTGTGATGCATGCTCATTGGAGCTCCTTGATGTGAGCTAGAGTTTTCATTGTTTTCCATAGCTAGGTTTTGAAGAGCTTGTGGATTGTATTAGCCTTGGGATAAGGATATGGTATGTACATGAACTTCATTTTTATGCATATATATGAAGTTTCTAGTTGTACAAAATTGTATCCATTGCATATTTGATTCCAACCATCTATTTCTTCATGGTTTTGAAATTTCCAATAGTTATATGTCTTATTGATTTGACATAAGCTTGAAATTGCTAAGTGATTTAACATTTACATTGCAAAAAATAAGGAAAATGTGTTTTTGTATTTATTGCTATCATAATTGATTTCATATATATATATATGATAAGATTTCCCTAGAGGGGATGGAATATATTAGCACACTTTGGTATCTTTTCTCTTAGATTTCCTTGTTGACCCGGGTTGTTAAGAGTTGAAATATTTTTTGTTGTTGCTATTTTTATATTTATATTTCATAACATCCCTATGGCTGAAAATTCACAAGTTTAATATGTAGGAAACTTCTAGTTAAGAGGTGAAAATTTTGAATTGTTCAATTTTATAAATTGATATATATGTTTGTCCTTGAGATATGTGCTAGAGGAGGTGCACTTATTATGGACATAGTTATCTAGTGTTGCATTGACATCTTTTACATAATGCATGAGTTGAGGAGGATGGGTCCATTGTATAGGATGTGGATATATATTGTGGAGTAGTGTTAGGAATTAGGAGTGTTGGCATGTTTACAGTAGAGTGTGCTTGTCATTGATGGAAAAAACAACAACGACGATAGTATGCTTACAGGAAAGAAAAGAAGCAATGAGGAAAGAAACAATGATGGAAAACAGGGAAAGCATAAGTTCAGGAAAAGAAGTGAATAGTATGAAAATCAAATCTCAGGAGGAATAGCGTGAGTATGAAAAGATCAAAGTTCAGAAGGAATAGCATGAGTATGCAGAGATCAAAGCTCATAAGAGATAGCGCTTTGCGCTTTCTAGAAGTGCAGCCAAGGTCCAAGAGAAGGACTCGCAGGAGGAGCAAAGGTCGAGACCTTTGAACACTTAGAAAACTGTTGGTCACTATAATTGCTTAATTAATTTCAAACAACCAAGTGAAACATAAATTATCAACCCAGGGAAGTCTTTTGTTTCAAAGATAGCTGCACACTATATATGCTCAATT
>JZKD02S2308455.1:31841-64663 GCA_000966675.3 Picea glauca | reverse complement strand
TGAGTTTGTCCCACATTTCTTTGGCAGTTCCTAGGTGCATAACTTTTACGAATTTTGCTTCTACAAGCCCACTCAAGATAGCATTCATAGCCTTAGCGTTGAAGCTAAATTCTAGCTTGTCATCCTTATTAGCTAGTACAATTGGC
Organism: Picea glauca; assembly: GCA_000966675.3. Classification (NCBI taxonomy): domain Eukaryota; kingdom Viridiplantae; phylum Streptophyta; class Pinopsida; order Pinales; family Pinaceae; genus Picea; species Picea glauca. Next base: position 64,517 of record JZKD02S2308455.1, on the reverse strand, counting down.
TTTACATAACCAGTATCTACTACATCCCAGACATCTGCACCTAAATCCATTACGTAAGTTCTCATTCTAACTTTCCAGAAGGCAAAGTTTGTTCCATTGAACAGAGGGGCCTTATTGGTTGAATTTCCTTCATGGATTGACATGTTTAAGCTCTAGTATCTACCCTTAGATAAAAGGGGTCGACTCTGATACCAATTGTTGAACAACTAAGAGGGGGGGTGAATCAATTGTTACCGTTCTTAAACAGTAATGCTTATTTTAAATTCTTTGCAGAGCACTTAATGATAATCACAATAATGCAGGGAAGTAAGCAATAGAACATTCAGCATCATTGTCACATATGAAATATACAGAGACATATATTTCCTAAAGAAAACCATAAAGGGTAAAAGCCTCTTCTTCTTTATATGATAAGTAATCTTTACATTCTGTACATTATCATACATATGAGATCCAACTCATTGTGAGGCTACAACCTTTGTATTGCAAGCTACAACTTGCTGAGAGCACCAACTCTCTGTTTTCTCTAACACCTACTAGAAGGAAGCACCAACTCCCTGGTTTCTCTAGCACCCACTACAAGGAAGCACCAACTCCCTAAATGTTCCAGCTCCAACTGGATGGAAGCACCAACTTCCAATCACACAGGCACCAACCTGTACAACATAGAACAATAGTTCTCCCTTGCGCCACCCTGCCACCCTGGTTTCTCTGGCTGCAACCAGATGGAAGCTACAACTCCCTGTGTTCAAGCACCCACTTGAACCTCTAAGGAAAACAGTCCTCCCTAGCACCTCCCTACCACCCTGAAATATAAATCTTTGCTACTGAAATTTATTACAGTGATATAATGTTCATCAATGGCTTACCAGTCTCATCATTGTTCTACTACACTACCCTGCTCTGTCTACCTCACTGTCTTCATTCACACATCCTTGCACTTTCTATTCTTCTGTCGTTTATGCTCAGTGTGTCATGTCCATTCAATGCACTATTCCTTTTCTGTGCATTTCAGCTGTTGCACTCTGCCTCATTCTACACACCTGAATCACCTTCAATAGCAACAACCCCCATATCTTCTTTGTTCTCCATTATTATAGTCTCTATGCACCTTGTGCATCCTCTATGTGCAATGCTTCTGCATGCTCTTCACAGCGAGTGCGCTTCCTCATCATCATTGTGACTCTTCAGCTTCTCTAACGATTTAACCCATTTGTTCATCATCACTGGGTGTTATGCCAATATCCCTTAGCCTTTCCAACAGTCGAGAATATTCGTCTTCTCTGTTGCAGTTACAGCCTCCAACAGTCTTACATCTGTCAAAGCCTCTATGAACAGTCTTCAATCCACTGGAAGATGCTTCGAGCCTCTTCATCTTCTCTAGCGATCACCTTGAAGTCTCTTTGAGTCCTCTAGCAGAAACCATCAGTCGTTTGTAGCAGTTACACTGTGAAGTGAAACAATAGCCCTCCTCTCATATTCAAATTCACCTGCACCGTTGGATTAAATCCGTAGGGTCTTTTGTTTATTTTTCCATTTCGCATTTTAGCATTTTGGATTTCGCTATTTCACGATTTCGCATGTCGCAAACTCCTATTGCGAGTCACTCTAACTCTTCCAAATCCCAATCCCTGAAACTCCGAAGAGGGATATTATCTCTTCGATCTCTTCTGTACAGCTCTTCGACGATGTGACCACCGGTGGTGACCAGGCCTTATTCAAAACTATATTTCACAATTTCGCATTTCGACACTTTGGGACCCCTGTGATGAACAGTCTCGGGTCTTGAATCCTCCATCTCCTGATATCCAAAACTCTGAAATGGAGTCAGATCAACGGTCCGGTATTTCATCATTTCCCATTTTGACGATTCGACATTTTGGCACTCCTGTGGTGAAGTGTTTCGACACTTCAAATCCCGGTATGCAGAACTACGAAATGGAGTTAGATCAACGGTCTGGTCTTTCGGTGTTTCGCATTTTGGAGATTTTTCATTTCGGCACTCCTGTGGTGAAGTGTTTCAACACTTCAACTCCCAGTATCCAGAACTCCAAAATGGAGTTATTACCCGGTTTGCGAAACTCTTTGTTGGTGTGCCTATTTTGGGATTTCGGCGTTTCGCATTTCGCGACTTTGGGACTCCTGTGTTGAAGAGTCTCGACTCTTGAATTCTCAATCTCCTGGTATCCAAAACTTTGGTTGATGTGCCTGTTTCAGGATTTTGAGGTTCTGTATTTCGCAACTCCGAGACTCCTATGTTGAAGAGTCTCGACTCTTGACTTCTCAATCTCCCGGTATCTGAAACTCTGAAATGGAGTCAGATCAACGTATTCCGACGTTTTTCATTTCGCCATTTCAGCATTCTTGTCGTGAGTCGCTTCCTTGAATTCTCCAATGCCTGGTATCTGAAACTCTGAAATGGAGTTTATGCTTCTGATCTTTCCATGTCATTATCCCTATGCTGTTAATCTTCCTTGCCTACCTGTTTGCCATCAAATGAACAAGCACACTCTTGCACTGCGTGTGACTCTATGCTAATCCTTCTGAGCTTACATTGGCCCTGTTTCTCCATCGCTGCATACTCAAATCTTTCCATCAATGACAATCACACATGCCTGTAAACATGCCCAATAGATCCTATTTCTTAAACATGACTATCCATGAAGTGACCTCAACCAATAAGGCCCCCCTGTTCAATGGAACAAACTTTGCCTTCTAGAAAGTTAGGATGAGAACCTACATAATGGATTTAGGTGCAGACGTCTAGGATGTGGTAGAGAATGGTTATGTAAAGACATTTGTACTATCCAATAAGGATGACAAGCTAGAATTCAGCTTCAATGCTAAGGCTATGAATGTTATTCTGTGTGGGCTTGTAGAAGCAGAATTTGTAAAAGTTATGCACTTAGAATCTACTAAAGAAATGTGGGACAAACTCATGAGTAGTTATGAAGGTAATGAGAAGGTAAAGGATGCCAAGCTTCAAACCTACAAATTACATTTTGAACAACTAAAGATGAATAAGGATGAGACAATTAATAATTTTTTCTTAAAAGTTGAGGAACAAGTAAATGCAATGAAAGCACTTGGTGAAAAAATTGAGGAAGCCTCTTTAGTTCAGAAATTTTTCAGATCTCTGCCAGATAGATTCAACCCAAAGGTCTCTGTTATAGAAGAACTTAATGATCTAAAATCTTTGGATTTTGATGAACTTCTAGGAACGTTGACTACATATGAAATGAGGATAGGTAAAGATAAATCCACCACTAGAGAAGCTTCTTTTAAAGTAGATAAGAATGATGAATATGAGCTTGATGAAATTGAAACAAAATTTGTGAGAAGACTAAAGAAAGGATCAGGCAAGTATCAAGGCAAGTTTCCCTTCAAATGTTTTAACTATGCAAAGATAGGTCACTTTTTGATGTAGGAGCATCGCCAACATCAAGCAAGCCAGTGTGAAAGTAGAAGACAGTTGGACAAGCACCAGCACAAATTTTGAAATCGCCTTGAAGTTGATGCACAATCTTAAATAAAGTCATTAAGAAGGAGCACCTTTGTATAATGTAAACGGACCTTGAGAGATTCACTCTCGTCCTTAGTAGATAGAAGGCATTTAAAGTAGTTAATGCAAGTAGGTAGAATTGAATGTGTAGATTTGACAGTTTTAGAGTGCAAGAGGGAAACGGGATATGGACACCCTCGTTGTGTGTTGTGACATTATTGAAGAGCATAGAAGAGAAGTAGAGAGCTGTGTAAGAACACCCATGTACAGATATTTGGATTAATAGACAGAGGTTGATTCAAATTCATGGTTTCGTGTTTTTTCTCTGTGTATTGATGTTGAATGATATGCTCATGAATGTTTGCTTCCTGTTATACATTTTCTTTACATGTTGTGTACATGATTTCATGTTTGAGTTGAAGTCTGAGAGGAAGTAGGAATGAGTTTCAATTGTTTCTTTGTCTAAGCGAGAGTTCCTGCAAGGAATGCAGTTGAAGTGTCTACAAGGAGTGCATTGACAAAGGGCTCAGGTGGTTTATCTTTTGGTTCTCATTCACATAAATAAGTGCAGACAGGCACAGAAGTCGTGCAAGGAGTGCGCAGGCCAAGTGTATTTTCAGGGTTGTGGACCTGAGTGAAGAATTTAGAGATTGCTACCGCAGGGGTGCGCAGGGTCGAAGGGATTCAAACTCTTGAAAGTGTTTGGAAATCTTCCGCAAGGAGTGCGTGCAAGTGCATTTTCTAAAGGATGCAGAGGCGTGGAAAGTTCAGGAAGAATTCAAAGTCTTCAAGGGTTGTTGAAGGTGTAGCGACGTCGAACTAGGAGGATGAGATCTTAGAGGAAATAATGGACGGTCGGAATTCTCGGAGGAGAATTCCAGAATTTCTGTGAGCCGTTAGATCTCATAGAAGAGCAGGGGAGATACGGTGAGTATTCCCAAAAGGTTCAAAGCTCAGGAGGGACAGGACCGTAGATCCAAGCCATAAGGGCCGTCGGATTCACGCGTGGATATTGTTATTAGGTTTTTGTGGGTTGAAATCCCATAACCATTGCAACGGGATTCACGATATTCCAAAACGCGAAATCCTGAAGGTAAAGAGAACAGTGTGTGGGCCACGGAGGAGTTAGCGAGTGGACAGGTGGCAGACAATTTCAGGGTTTCGAAAAGTAAAGTTTCAAAGAAAATATTGCATTAGGATTCGCGATATTGCGAAGTTCGAAATGCCGATGAAGTGACGTGGAGTGGAAAAGTCAAAGCTCACGTGTAAATCAGAGTTTCGTCAAATCGGGATTCGGGAGTTGGAGAAGCAAGTTACTCGACCTCGCGATCGTTGAAATCATGATAGGGGAAATCCAGAAAGGAAAGAGAGAAGGTCAACATTGACTATCTTCGAGTTTCAGGGATTCGAGAGGCCAACGCTTGACCACTGGATTTGTGAAGTCGCGAAGTCCGATCTTCCGAGTGTAAAGAAGAGTTGTGGGTGCAAAATTTCCCGATAGGGAAATAGAAGAGTTGTTTAGAGTTCTTCGGGCCAGTAGTAAAGAAAATATCCTGTGCTGACGTGGACCTTCCAACCTGCGGGTTGTGGAGGGAGCGTCCGTCGGCGTCAAGTGGTATCAGAGCATAGAAAGGTTATTTTCTTTCTGTAGCAGAGAAAGGGAATTCTCCATGCCGCCAAGGAGAAGGGACAGGAAAACACCCGATCCACCAGAGGAGAGGGAAATGTCGCGAAGAAGAGGCAGACAGATGACTTATCCAACTATGGAGAAAGAGATGCGTCATCTACGAGCTAGACTCGAAGACATGGAGATAGCCCAAAGATGCATAGTCAGTGCTGGGGATCTTAGTGATTCCGAAAGTGAGATTGAGGCTGAACATGAAGAAGAAGTTGCAGCTGAAGATGTATCAAACAAACACTTGATCAAAGCTATTGCTAGAATGGGTGCAAGAGAAAAGATGGACATTCTAGTTTATGAGGGAAATCTGGATGCAGAGGAGCTTCTAGATTGGATTAGATATCTCGACACATAATTTGACTATGAAGATGTCGAAGAAGACAAGAAGGTCAAGCATGTTGTCACAAGATTGAAGGGACATGTAGCATTGTGGTGGGATGAACTACAAGCTGACAGACATTGCAAAGGCAAGCAGAAGATCAAAAGCTGGGACAGAATGATCATGAAGATGAAGGCGAAATTCATCCCTAGAGATTATCAAATACTATGTTCAGGAGGATGCAGAACCTGAGATAGAATCTGATGACAGTGAAAGAATACACTGAAGAATTCTATAGGCTAAATATCAGGGCAGGTCATCAGGAGAGCGATGATGAAAAGGTTTTCAGATACATGAATGGCCTGAGATATGATATCTAGGGCGAGATGAGCATGGTAACCATCTGAACGGTGGAAGATGCTTATCAGATGGCTATGAAAGTGGAAGAGAAGCTGAGCCGAAAGCAGAGTCAAAGAGGTTGAGGTAGAAGTCAGCCAAGAGGCAAATCAGTTGCCCAGGATAAGTATCAGAAGCCCAAGGAGGACTGGAAGAAACCTCATACTCAAACTGAGAGAGGTGGAAGTTCACAGCGAGGGAAATATGTTGAACAGAGAGGACAACATACTGAGCAGAAAGGAGATTATGCTGATAACAACACTTTTCCTCGTACTAGAGGTAGAGGAAGAGGAAGAGGTGGAGTAATAACATGCTTCACATGTCGAAAGAATGGGCACAAATCTTACGAGTGTCCAAAAAAAAATAAGGAGAATGGAGAAGCTCACATCGTCGAAGCACAGAGGCGGGATGTTGAGGCAGAAGACACTGAAGGCAGAAGATCACTAATGATGCGAAAATATCTTTTGACACCAGAGAAGGAGGTGGAGAGTTCAGTCCAAAGGACCATACTTTTCCAGACTGCTTGCAAGACCAAGGATAGGGTATGCAAGGTCATTGTAGACAGTGGTAGCATAGATAATCTCATTTCTACGGAGATGGTAGAAAAGCTGGAACTGGAGACGATTGATAATCCAAGCCCATACAGAATTTTGTGGCTACAAAAAGGACATCAGGTAACTGTCACTAAACAATATTTAGTTGAATTCAAGATAGGAGGATATAATGATAAGATATTATGTGATGTCATTCTTATGGATTTTTGTCATATATTGCTGGGTAGACCATGGCAATATGACAAGAATGTGATTCATGATGGGAGAATGAACACATACACCCTAGAGAAGAATGGGAGGACACACATGTTGCTTCCCATTAAAGATAAGGAGGTGAAGCCTGAAGTAAGCAACACTATACTTCTCATGAGTGGGAAGGAACTTCTTACAGAGGTCAAGAAGAAGGAGGATCCACTGTTCATTGTGGTTAGAAAACCAAAGATTGTTTTAACCAGCACAAGAGTAGATGATTTACCAGAAGAAATTTAGGAACTGCTGGAAGAGTTCGCTGACATAGTAGTGGACAAACTAACTCATTCGTTGACACCAATTAGAAGTGTGAGCCATCATATTGATCTCATACCAGGAGCCAGTTTTCCAAACAAATCCGCATACAGATTGACGCCGCAAGAGAATGAAGAGGTTAAAAGACAAGTCCAGGAGTTATTGGACAAAGGTTTAGTCAGGGAGAGCTTGAGTCCATCTGCTATTCCAACAGTACTCAATCTGAAGAAAGACGGAGGCTGGAGGATGTGTACTGAATCAAGAGAAATTAATAAGATAACTATCAGGTACATATTTCCATTGCCAAGGATGGATGATCTGATGGATTTCTTGAGTGGAGCAAAGTATTTTTCAAAGATTGATTTGAAAAGAGGTTATCACCAAATCCGCATGAGAGAAGGTGATGAGTGGAAGACAACATTCAAAACCAACGAAGGGTTGTATGAATGGATTGTTATTCCATTTGGCTTAACAAATGCACCAAGTACCTTCATGAGGTTGATGAACGAAGTCCTGAAGGAGTTCATCGGGAAATTTGTCATTGTGTATTTTGATGACATACTGGTTTACAGTAAAACAGTGGCAGAGCATTTGAAGCATTTGACTACGGTGATGCGGAGACTACAGGAGGAGAAGCTATTAATAAACATGAAGAAATATTCATCATGAAGGTATAGCTCATTTACTTGGGATTTGTTATTTCGGCAAATGAGTTGAGGATGGATCCAGATAAGGTGGAGGTAATCAAGAATTGGCCATCACCGAAGAATATCTTTGAGGTGAGAAGTTTTCACGTATTGGCTAGTTTCTACTGGAAGTTCATCGAGAATTTCAGTGGAATTAGCACAGTCATGATGGACACAGAGAAGAAAAGACACAAGTCTTTTCATTGGACAGAAGAGGCTGAGAAGAGTTTTAATCTGTTGAAGAGGAAGATTACGGAACAACCAATTTTGGTGTTGTCGGATTTCCAAAAGACATTTCAAGTGAAATGTGATGCAAGTGGATTTGCAATTGGGGCAGTCTTGAGTCAAGAAGACATACCGATCGCATACTTCAGCGAGAAGATGAATGAAGCGAAAGTGAAGTACACCACATATGATAAGGAGTTTTATGCTATCATACAGGCATTGAAGAAATGGAGGCATTACTTGATTCCCAAAGAATTTTTCTTGTACAGTGACAATCATGCATTGCAATTTGTAACTCAACAGGAGAAGTTGAATCAGAGACATGTCAAATGGGTTAAGTATATGCAGAATTTCACTTTTGTGATTAAACATATTTCTGGTACTGCTAACAAAGTTGATGATGCTTTGAGCAGGAAGTGTTTGTTGTTGCAGGAGTTCAGAGTCAAAACGTTGGGTTTTGATGATCTCAAGAACATGTACGCAGATGATCAAGATTTTAAGGAGGCATATGAAGCAACTGAGAATCCATTTCTCAGGGATAGAATCCAATGGGCCGAATACATGATCCAGGAAGGATTGTTGTTCAAGGGCAATCAACTGTGTATTCTGAAATGCTCCATGAGGGAGAACTTGTTAAAGGAGAAACACAGTGGATGATTGGCAGGACATTTTGGTCACGACAAGATGTTCGCAAAGCTGAATGAGTCATATTTTTGGCCGGGAATGTGAGAAGATGTCAAGATATTTGTGGACAGATGAAGAATTTGCTAGCATTCGAAAGGAAGAAAAAAAAATGCAGGATTCTATAAACTATTGTCCATACCTGAGAGGTCGTGGGATGAAATTAGCATGGACTTTATATTGGGGTTGCCAAGAACACAAAGAGGTTTTGATTCAATCTTTGTGGTGGTGGATAGATTTTCCAAGATGTCACACTTCATTCCATGTCAGAAGACCAGTGACGCAACTCACATTGCGAACCTGTTCTTCAAAGATTCCATTCGACTTCATGGCTTACCAAGGAGCATAGTTTCTGATCGAGATACAAAGTTCATAGGGAATTTTTGGAGGACCTTATGGAAGAAGATGGGAACTAACTTGTTGTTTAGTTCAGCTTATCATCCTCAGACAGATGAATAGACAGAAGTAGTGAACAGAAGTCTGGGAGACTTGCTGAGAAGCCTGGTGAAAGAGCACCATAGCCAGTGGGACCACATATTACCACAGACAGAGTTTGCTTATAATGACTCAGTTAAGAGGAGCACAAGGCAAAGTCCATTTCAGGTTGTCTATGGCATGCAACCGAGAGGAATTTCTAAATTGAGGGAGTCATAACAGATTTTGACTAGGAGTGCTAGTGCAAAAGATTTTGCAGAGGTGATGAAGGAACTTCATAGTCAGGTGAAGGAGCGACTGCAGAATTCAAGCCAGGAATATAAGCGTAGAGAAGATCAACATAGAAGACAACCTCAGTTTGAGGTTGGTGACTTGATTCTGGCACATTTGAGAAGGGAAAGGTTCCCGAGGGGAACATATAATAAGTTGAAGATGAAGAAAATCGGGCCATGTAAGGTCTTGAGGAAATTTGGGGCGAATGCTTACGAGATTGAATTACCCGATGGGATTGGAATTTCTCTGATATTCAATATCTCAGATTTATACCCATATAAATTTGAGGAAGCAAGGAAAGAAGATGAGCAACCAGTGATCTAGTGGACAAAGTAGATGCCAGTTGCAGATAAGTCGCGGATGGAGTGCATACTAGATAAAAGAGTGAGCAAGAAGACCAGGCGAAAAGAATACTTTGAATATTTGGTCAAGTGGAAGGACCATCCAGTTAAATATGTCAGTTGGGAAAACAAAGCAGAGATCCAGAAGCATGGACACACAGTGCGTGAGCTCATGGATAGGAGCCCATGAAATTTTTCAAGCCAGGGAGTATGATGCAAGAGCATCGCCAACGTCAAGCGAGCGAGCGCGAAAGTAGAAGACAGCTGGACAAGCGCTAGCACAAATTTTGAAATCGCCTTGAAGTTGATGTGCAATCTTAAATAAATTTGTTAAGAAGGAGCGCCTTTGTATAATGTAAACAGACCTTGAGTGATTCTCTCTCATCCTTAGTAGATAGAAGGCATTTAAAGTAGTTAATGCAAGTAGGTAGAATTGAATGTGTAGATTAGACAGTTTTAGAGTGCAAGAGGAAAATGGGATATAGACACCCTCATTGTGTGTTGTGACATTATTGAAGAGCATAGAAGAGAAGTAGAGAGCTATGTAAGAACACCCATGTACAGATATTTGGATTAATAGAAAGAGGTTGATTCAAATTCATGGTTTCGTGTTTGTTCTCTGTGTATTGATGTTGAATGATATGCTCATGAATGTTTTCTTCCTGTTATACATTTGCTTTACATGTTGTGTACATGATTACATGTTTGAGTTGAAGTCTGAGAGGAAGTAGGAATGAGTTTCAATTGTTTCTCTGTCTGAGCAAGAGTTCCTGCAAGGAGTGTAGTTGAAGTGTCAGTAAGGAGTGCGTTGACAAAGGGCTCAGGTGGTTTAGCTTTTGGTTCTCATTCACATAAAGAAGTGCAGACAGGCACAGGAGCCATGCAAGGAGTGCGCAGGCCAAGTGGAGTTTCAGGGTTGTCGACCCGAGTGAAGAATTTAGAGATTGTTGTCGCAGGGGTGCGCAGGGTTGAAGGGATTCAAACTCTTAAAAGTGTTTGGAAATCTATCGCAAGGAGTGCGTGCAAGTGAATTTTCTAAAGGACACAGAGGCATGGAAATTTCAGGAATAATTCAAAGTCTTCAAGGGTTGTTGAAGGCGTAGCGACATCGAACCAGGAGTACGAGCTCTTAGAGGAAAGAACGGATGGTCAAAATTCTCCGAGGAGAATTCATGAATTTTTGTGAGCTGTTAGATCTCACAGAAGAGCAGGGGAGATATGGTGAGTATTCCCAAAAGGTTCAAAGCTCAGGAGGGACAGGACCATATATCCAAGCCACAAGGGTCGTCGGATTCACATGTGGATATTGTTATCGGGTTTTCATGGGTTGAAATCCCGTAACCATTGCAACGGGAGTCGCGATATTCTGAAACGTGAAATCCCGTAACCATTTCAATGGGAGTCGCGATATTCTGAAACGTGAAATCCCAAAGGAAAAGAGAACAGTGTGTGGGCCACAGAGGAGTCAGCGAGTGGACAGGTGGAAGAAAATTTCGGGGTTTCGGAAAGTGAAGTTTCGAAGAAAATATTGCATTAGGATTCACGATATTGCGAAGTCTGAAATTCCGATGAAGTGACGTGGAGTGGAAAAGTCAAAGCTCGCGTGTAAATTGGAGTTTCGGCAAATCGGGATTCGGAAGTTGGAGAAGCAAGTTACTCGACCTCGCGATCACTGAAATCGCGATAGGGGAAATCCTGAAAGGAAATAGAGAAGGTCAGCGTTGACTATCTTCGGGTTTCAGGGATTCGAGAGACCAACGCTTGACCATTGGATTCGCGAAGTCGCGAAGTCCGATCTTCCGATTGTAAAGAGGGGATCCCATGAGAGTTGTTGTGGGTGCAAACTTTCCCAATAGGGAAATAGAAGAGTTGTTTAGAGTTCTTCGGGCCAGTAGTAAAGGAAAGATCCTATGCTGACGTGGACCTTCTGACCTGCGGGTTGTGGAGGGAGCGTGCATCGACGTCAATTTTCATCCAAGTGTCCACACAAAAAGGAGGACCATAACTCTGAAGGTGAAGAGAATTACAAATCCAAAAGATTTGATAAAAAGAAAATTTTATGTGTAAACAATGATGACTCTTCAGAAGACACAAATAGTGACTCCTCCTATGAATATAAGGTAAATGACTTTTTGTTTATGGCCAAATAGTTTTATGATAATAAAATCACAGGAAGTGATGTTAATGATGAAGAAGTTGTGGTTGACTTGGAAGGAGAGTTGATTAGCACTTTGGAAGAGATTGACATACTCAGGCTTAAGAAGAGAAAGCAAAAACAATTGCTGATACAGTTCGAGAAAGGCAGTAAAAAACTTGATGAAGACTTTGCCCTACTAAAAGTGGAATTATAAGAGACAAATAAAATAGAGGACATTATGAAACAACAGTTATGAGAGAAGAAGACAAGATGTGGAATTTTGGAATAAGAATTAGTGAAAACTAGAAAATATTTGGAGAAGTCTCAAGCCTTGTATCACCAGAATCTGTCAAGAATCAAAGCCTCAGAAGGATTAGCCACCATTCTGAATCAGTAAAGGAATCCAAAGTTGAAAATTGGTTTGGGTTATGAAGTGGGATCAAGTAGTAGTCAGCCAAGCAACAAAGAATCCATCAAGTCTGTCAAATCTACAACCAATGACAACAACAAACCTGCAGAAACAAAAGAAGATAATCAATTGTCACGGAGGAGTAAAGGAAAAGGTGTCATAACTGAATATGTAGATCAAAGAAATAATACACCCTTTGCTCAAGGAAATCATTAGAATGGAAGAAATCAACTTTCTCAAAGAAGACAACCATTTTCCAGTTACAAAGTTTGTTTCTATGGATATTGTCTCTACTGTTCGAACTTTGGCCATAAAGCTGTAAATTGTTCCTTAAGATTTAGACATGATAAATCAAGACACCCAAGGAATAAATATCTTCCACAACAAAGTATGAGACAAACAAGTAACAAACAACCACATATTTCAAATTGTCAAATTAATTTTAGAGACATGCAACTGAGGAGGCCAAGAAATAATAAACAGTCAATGAGTAGACAACATTGCAACAATCACATTGACCTATTGAAAAATGAGGTTGAATGTTATAACTTTCATAACTTCAGCCACAAAGATGCAAACTGCCATATGAATAATTACAAAGTAGATCCAAGGATAAAGCTCTTTACTAGAAATGCCAGCACATGGAAAAAGAAAGATAGTGAAAAATGTGGTCTAGTACTTTCAACTCAAAAACAAAAGGACTCCTGGAATATAGACAGTGGATGTTCTAAGCACATGACTGGAGACAAGGATAAAATTTTGTCTATGAGTAAAAGGAAAAAAGGAAATGTGAACTTTGAAGAAGATTGTAAGGTAAAACATGTAAACTCAGGACAAGTGGTGGTTAAAGGCATAAGGATAGATAATGATGTTGATAGTGAATCCTCCCATGCAATAAAATAAGAAGTAGAAGAAGAATCATGTCATAAGATGGAAGCAGAAGTTGTGAATATTATAAAGAAGGTTGAGAAGTCAAACACCCAAATCAAGTTCTTGAACAGTTCCATGATCCTAGATGAGATCTTGGATAGTCAGAGATCACCAAGCGACAAATCCGGTCTTGGATACAACAAGGAAGAAATCAGTACTCCTAGGAAACTTGATGCAATTCCTTCATTTGTAAAGGGTGAAGATGAGTCTAATACAGGTCCTTCATTTGTAAAAAGGGAAAGCATGTATGACTTGGGTTCTTCAGGTTCAAATAATGAAATAAATACTGTAATATTTAGAAGATCGGATCAAGGAAGACATCCAGAAGCTACTCATACACCTCAAAGTAAGTTTAGACGAGACACATTCATGGATGAATCAAAGGAGGTATGAGAGTTTTTGTAACGATTCTTGTTTTCTCTTATGATGGATATGATCATAAAATCCTTGGATTGTAGGCATCATGAAAAAAAAATATGAGCTACAATTGCACAATGTTCCAATAGGACAACAACATCCTTTAGAAACAGATGGGGCATCATTAAGTTATGACAAGAAAAGGTTGATGAAGGAGTCCCAGTAAGAGAGGTGAGAAATATTGATTTTTCTACAAAGGACACAGTTGAAGCTGAAAATGAACAGGTCCAAGAATCATAAGGAGAATAATCTAAGTTAGATACAAATACTCTACAAGACTCAAATAGGAGAATCCATCTTATCAGGGGGAGTATGTATTGGTTGAATATTTGATACCTCCGAAAATTACTACAACAACTCAGGGGGAGCATGTTTTCTTTGACATTGATGTCAAAGGGAGAGAAAAGGAGTGGTTTGGATGCTACAGTTGGAGGTTTAAGTAGAATAGTGTAGTCCTTCAGGGTTTCCATCAATGCCAGAGGGGGAGATTGTTGGCATGTTTACAGCAGAGTGTGCTTTTCATTGATGGAAAGAACAAAAGAGACAATAGTATTCTTACAAGAAAGAAAAGAAGCAATGAGGAAAGCAACAATGATGGAAAACATGGAAAGCATAAGTTCAGGAGAAGAAGCGAATAGTATGAAAATAAAAGCTCAGTAGGAATAGAGTGAGTATGTAGATATCAAAGCTCAGAAGAGATAGTGCTTTTCACTTTCCAGAAGTGCAGTCGAGGTCCAAGAGAAGGAATCGTAGGAGGAGAAAAGGTCCAAACCTTTAAACACTTAGAAAACCTTCTAATTCAGAGAGATCAAAAAGATCAAGAGGAAGAATGACAATGGCCATTGGATCACCAATCCAGGATACTCGATGAATGTTAGATCAATGCCCAGTGACTAGAGGAAGCGTAGAGGAGAAGTACAAATCTGATATGTTGGATCTGAGTGCCAAGGACCAACAAACTTCAGATCTAGTATAACTGGGAAGAGGATAATGGACGAGAGCTATTCTCCAACTTTGCGAAACGCAAAGTCTCGATAAGATGTAGACCGTTAGATCACCGAGGATCGTGGGTCATTGATCTAGATTATTTCGGATATCGGGAGTTGGAAGAGTCAGGGTTGGCTCATGTTCAAACACCCAACACATGAGGTCGTGATTTGATCATAGCCATTGATCAAAGGGAGAGAACGGACCATTGATCTGGAATGATGAATAACGAAGTCCAAGTTCTTGAAGAAGAGATCTCGACCATTGGATTAAGGACTAATCTAAGACGTCATATCAGTTTGAGTGGAAGGACAGGATAAGCGAGGAAAATGTTTGAGAATTTGATTATGAAAATTCTCGTCAGTCGTCGGATCACTTTCAAGTGGAAGGACAAGATAAGATAGTAGAGCCGCAACGCTGACATATCAAGTTGTCGATCTAAGATCCTAATCAATGAACATCATTTAGTTTGGGTTTAAAATATATGAGTAGGTTACGCTCCGAAAAGTTTGAGACTTAAAAAACCCAAAGTCTGGAGAGCTGGAGTATACGACAACCATCAGATCAATTTGAACTGGAAGGAAAGGATAAGATAGAAGAGTTGCATCGCAGAAATATCAAGCCATCGATCTAGGATCATGATCGATGAATGACATCCACTTTAGATATAAAGATGTGAGGAGGTTATGCTCCTCAAAGTTTGAGATTGGAAAAACCTGAAGCCTGGAAATCCGAAATGAGTAAGGACCATCGGATTTGGAGGACATATGAGAATCGTTGGATCAATGTTGTTGGGCAGAAGACCACGTAAGCAAGGACACATGGCACAATCAAACAATGACAAGTGTCAAGTTGATTTGGCACTTCAAGTACGTGCAAATCCCAAATCACAGTGACGTGGCAGCTGCTCGGCTCGTGACATGTCATCAAGTGACGCAAGAGTTACGTCACTCTGGGAGTTTTGCTTCGAGAGTTTTACCACTATCAAATGACAAAATCTCCAAAGTCTTAAATTCCAAAGTCCCGAAGTGGACACGAGACGTCTGATGTAAAAGATCACTTCGGGAGCACTCTCATCCATCGATCTACTCCAGTGGAAGGATAGTGTAAGTTGAAATCTCCAAAGTCTGGAGATGCAAAAGTATCGTGTTTGTTGATCTGAAAGGGAAATGCATTGTTGGATTATGGACTCTGGGTGAAATGCTTTGGGAGAAAGAAGAGTTTGAGAATCGAAACTCCTGAATCCCGAAAGTTGAAATCAATCTCGTCTGTTGTTTTGGAGGGCCAGATGTCACCTGATTGTTGAGACTAAGAATCATGCATGGACAAAGGAAAGAAGGTAGATCCATTGATTGAAGAGGACATATGTTAGGAGATATTCCATTCCGGAATATATCCAGTCAGCAGCAACAGGGTTTGAGATCTGAAACTCCCGGAGCCCGGATCATGAAGTAAATCTCAGTTGTTGATGTAGGAAGGTGATATCTGGCCCGTAGACTTGAGAGGAAATATTTGAACCATCCATTTAGGAGCACCGTCAAGATCGTGAGATTGACATTCGTGCTCTATTGTGGGGCTAGAACATGCTTAGGTCTTAATTTTTCATGAGCAGGCCACAATTGAAACCACGGTTTAGGAGAAATGACGTGTGGAGGCTCGTAGTGAATTGTAGGGTGAAAAGCGGGTTACCCTCAAACCGCCTATGGATGTTCCCACAATATCGTGGTCACATGAACCTTATAGCCCAAGGTCATATCATGAAACAGAGCCAATGCTCACTAGACAGAAATCAAGAAGTGCCTTTTGAATAGGCATTTGGTCACCATCGATGGTCACGTGAAAGGAAGGGGCTTAGCAAGAAAATATATCATCTGCTGTGGAGTTTTTATTAGGAAGGGAAAAGGCCCCAAAGAAATGAGCGTGCATATTTTCTTCCTGTAACTGACGAAAAGGACTAATTGTAACTTCCAGAAACGAAGTGATTGCATCTGCCAGAGAATTCGAGAAGTGGTAGGGTGACTGCTAGAGGAGATGAAGAGTCTCGAGGTAACTTCCAGTGAAGTGAATATTCATCATTTAGATAATTGATAGATGGAAAAGCGTCGAAGACTGTAACTACCATAGAATCCAAAGAATCTCAAGATAACGGCCCACTCATGAAGAACAGTCTTTGAATGATCGCTAGAGAGAACGAAGAGTTAGGTACATGATTGGGCATGGAATTGGCATGATAAATATACGTAGAACAGAAAAGAGAGGGTTGCTAATATGGAGAGTTATTCATGCGGGTAGAGGCATGTTGTGGGAAAGACCTGAAACACATAGAAGAGGCATAGCGCATTGAATGGAAATAATACACATAGCATAAAGCGTAGAAGAAAGAGATAGAGAAGAAATGCTTATCTGAGAGAGGAAGAGAAAGTTGTGGTACGCATTTAGAGACAGAGCAGAATAACAGAAATATCAAGGAGATGTGAGCAGGAAGACACTGATGCAAGTAGAGAAAAGAAGTGCAACAGAACAGTGATGAGACTGGTAAGCCTTTTGAAAAACATTGTATCACTGTAATATGTTTCAGAAAAGAACATATTTATATTTTGGGGTGGTAGGGAGGTGCTAGGGAGGACACTTGTCCTCAGAGTTTCAAGTGGGTGCTTGAACACAGGGAGTTGTAGCTTCCATCTGGTTGTAGCCAGAAAAACCAGGGTGGCAGGGTGGTGCAAGGGAGAACTGTTGTTTTTTGTTATACAGGTTGGTGCATGTGTAGCTGGAAGTTGGTGTTTCCATCCAGTTGGTGTTGTAACACTCAAGGAGTTGGTGCTTCCTTCTAGTGGGTGCTAGAGAAACTAGGGAGTTGGTGCTTCCTTCTAGTGGGTGCTAGAGAAACCATAGAGTTGGTGCTCTTAGCAATTTGCAATTTGTAAAACAGAGGTTGTAGCCTCAAGAGGAGTTGGATACCCCAATAATGATAATGTACAGAAATTAAATATTACTTATCATATCAAGAAGAAGATATTTTTCCCTTTATGGGTTTCCTCAGGAAATATTTATCTCTTTATATTTCATGTGTGTGATTGATGTTGAATATTCTATTATTTACCTCACTGCATTATTGTGATCGTCATTGAGTGTTTTGTAAAGAGTTTGAAATGGGCATAATTGTTTAATCACAATAACAATTGATTCACCCCCCCCCACACACACTCTCAGTTGTCCAACAAGGAGAAAGGGTGCTTAGCCCTAGGAGCATAAAGACCACGTGACACACTCTATGAGGTTGATTTTTTAGCTTAAGAGAGTCTTCCTTGGAGGGAAGACCACTTGGAAGTTGTTGTGGAGTCAATAAACACATGTGGAGGAGGAGGATATGGATTATTATCTTATATTGGATATCATGCAACCTTGTGATGAGGATCACTTGACATGTGGTCCTTATCTTGAAAAGTGCACCACTTAGGAGGTGGAGTCTAACCACCATGTGACATGTGTGCACCTTGGAGAGGAGTGCTCCTCATGTGGACCTTATCTAGTGTCTTAGATTAGGTTTATTATGGACTTAATATACTTTTTGTTGTTGGACTCCCTCACCTATCTCACATAAAGGGAGGAGATTGTTAATGTATCAATCACTTAGTCACTAGGTCATTTTTATCATATTGATGTACTTGTATTATAATCGTTGTTCTTGTTTTATGCATGAGTTGAAATGATTAGGTGAACACTTGGTGTGCTAGGTTTTGTGTGAGATAATATCTAGAGAAGACTTGAAGCACAAGGGTTGAAGTCTTGGTATGAGCTAGACCTAGGGTTTTTGTGAGATAAACCCTTGAGAAGACTTGGAGTGCTTGATGCTAGTGGAGCTTATGTGATGAAATATTTTGAATCTCCTTGAATACTTATGTGATGCAGGTGGGAAATCCAAGGGTGGAATTGGTGTAATGCTAGCTCATTGTGGAGCCTTTGATGCAGCTAGGAAAGATTGGTGAGATGCCTTGCAAGGTTGTGATATTGTTGGTTAGGGTTTGTTGTTCATGGTGAATGCCCTAGCCAAGGTTTGGTATAAATTGGAGAGTCATTTCTTGGATGAGTGAAAAGGATATGTTGGACCAACTTGGGATGAGATGAGGTATTGTATTGTATCTTCATTTATTTTGTAATATGAAGTGTACCAATTTTGTCTAAATTTGTATGTTTCAGATCTGAAAATCAAAATTGTGTTCTCATTGTTTCTGAGTGGTTTATTGGATGTTTCTATACATAGATCTATTGGGATAGTGTCGTTGATATGATATGTATTGATTTAGCATGATAATAAGAAACTACAAGTCATATTTACTATGATAAAAATATGTTGTAATTGAAGTAATTTTCAGATTTGGTTGATGAAGGAGATTGTACCCTAAGCACTATGAATATTCTCTACTTCAAGTACATATTTTTGGTGTCTATTTTCTTGATATTGCCTAGTGATTTGACTATAAATAAATGAAATATATTGTTGTTGTAATTTATATTTGAGGTTTATTCATACGGATTAAAATTATATGAAATAGATCCAAGGAACTTCAAATAAAAGAGGTGAAATGTTGAAGTGTTTTAAACTAAATATTTCCAAACTTTCCACATGGTATCAAAGCTTATTATGTTGAAATTTATTTCTTGTGAAAGAGGGAGTTGAATAATTTGGTGGAGTGTTTTAGGGTTTGATGCCCTAGTTTATTTAGGGATTGTAGTTCTAACTTTCACATGGGATAGGTGATTGATCTACTTGAGTTATTATGGATTTTACTTTGATTTGTGCTTCATATTTGTAGGGATGACTACTCTCGTTCTTAGAGAGTGTCATTGATTGGAAGGTAATTTCAATTTTACACCTAGGAAGTACATGCTACAAATGTCATTGGAAGAGGTTGAGATTTGGGATCGTGTTTAGAAACAGATTGATTCACCTACAGATTTGAAACAATTGGAAAAACATAATAAAAAGGAGGCTAATACAAACAGAATCATTCTTGATTCATTCAAGAGTCATTTGATCACTCACATTGTAGAGAAAAAGATTGACAAGGATATGCATGATGTTTTGATTCAATTGTACCAAAATGTGAACATCTATAGGGAAATTCTCTTGAGAAAAAATATCTTGACCATCCACATGAGTGGCATAGATTAAGTGGCTAGCTACTTAAGGAGGATCACAAAATTGAAAAATTAATTTTCTTCCATAGGGGAAAAAATGGAGGATGAGGATTTAATGCCCATTGCTTTGAATGTGTTCACTTAATCTTGGAAACCCTTTGTCCAAGGTAATTGAGATTGTGAGAAGATACCATATTTTGAGAATATTTGGGATGACTTTGTGAAGGAAGAGACAAGGTTATAGTCATGTTTAATTAATCAAAGTGAATTAGAAGGCCTGGCCTCATTTGGAGGATGAGGAAGGGATGCAAGAAAAGACCTAGGAAGGGTGAGAAGGAAGAATCTAGCTAAGGTAAGAATGATTTTAATCATGTGAAGTTTTTAAGGTGTCACTAGAAGGGGAATTATACTAACAATATCCAAAGAAGAAGAAAGGAAAGACCAAACAATATAGATAGGTTATAGGGATTGTTGAGACTGTAGCTAGAGTGGATGAGTTAGCATCGAAGCTTGAGATAGTATTCTTCATGGTCTCTTGTTTATTGTCCAACACTATGTTAGGTGTTGGGTGGTATGTGTATTATGGGGTATAAATATGTATATATTATCACATGAAACTCTTTAGTAGGTGTTAGTTCCTAGGACTTCATCTCAGCCTCCTACTCCTCAAACCAACCTATTCATCCATTAACTTAGCTCTTAGTTACTCTTTCTTCTTCATTGTATGTTAGGTCATGTTTCTTTATGTCATCTCCTCCTCACTTAACAATATGTTTTTTTCGTTTTATAAGGTTGATGTTACCTCCTGATTTGAGTTTAAACAAGTCTTATTGCCATGGGGTTGTGGATGTTTCCCCGTAGGGGTTTTACCACGTCAAAACATCGGTGTGTTGATATTTGATATGGTTTTGTGATTTTTTATTGAAGGTGTTGGTCCTCTATTGGAATACTTGTGTTGTTGAACATGGTATCAGAGCATGTTTGAAGACCCGCTCGTGTTGTAGATTGAGATCGTGAAGTCGAGTTGTCTCATCTCCATTTTATATCATTTTTGTACATTTCTAGGCTGTGAAGACTGCTCCATTGCTTCTGGAGTGCTCGTTTCAGTTAGGAACACTTTTTTTTTTCACTTGAAAAGGTTTTTGTTTGCCCAAGATACAACCATTTCAGTCAGATCTGGAGGTATAAAGACTGAATATGCATTTTTTAAATTTTTGCAAAGTATTATTTTGGTTTTATATTATTTGTTTCTGGGTTGCTACTCTTATAGATCTGTGTATGATATTTTCCCCGCGCCCTGTGTGATCTTGGAAAATTAGAAACAGATAGGAAAAGGTGCATCTTCCGAGTAAGCTAACCGAGATCTAACCCTTGTTGTCATTGAGAAGAGAAATTTTTTTCTTGTGTGAAAAGAGTTTTTTTTTAGCATTCTCTCCATAGTTGTCAAAAAGAACAACAACAGTCATCTTTCTAAACAATACAATATGTTTTTCTAGACCATATGGTTAAAATTTTCCTTATTAAGTAAGAGGTCTTGAGTTCAAGTCTTTTTTTTGTTATTTTTTTTGAAAAAAATCATGCTCAAATTGTAAAGTGTATTTCAGTTCAAGTATAAAAGTAAATCACTATAAGTAGCTTTAATATTTTATTTTTTGCATGAAGCTTTTATTTTATAAAGTAACTTCATTGTAAAAGTGATCCCCACTTCTCTTTATAAAAGCGGGTCACTTTATAAAACAATTTACACCACCACGTGGTCCTTAGGTTACCGTTAATGCCTTTTTTAAAAAGGGCATAACTTTCTCATCTGAAGTCCGTTTTTAGTGTTGTTTTTTTAAAACCGCATATTTTTTCGAGATATTTCCATCCAGATCATCAGTTTCAATTTTTAAATCCATATTATTTGCATATTTAATATGGATTATTCTAGTAATCTTTTTCTTACTAGCACCAACTACTTCCAATGGAAATCTCATATGGAGGATTTATTAAAAAGTAAAGGCTTGTATCGGATTACCTTGGGAAAGGAAAAAGAACCCATTGATGTTGATAAGAAATTCAAATGGACTAATATGAGTGACGAATAATGTGGACTAATCGAAATGTCCATCTCTCATGATTTAAGGTTCCACCTTAAAGAAATTGATGACCCCGATGAAGCTTGGGAAGAGATTGAATCTATGTTTGGTAAAATCGATATTATTCGAGCACAACAGTTAGAAAATCAAGTACTAACCTTAAGTCCAAATGATTTTTATTTCCTTGGAGACTATCTATCTAAGTTTAAAACACTCATAATTTTATGTGAAGAATGTGAGATAAAAATGGAGGAAGATCATTGCATCTATCTTATTCTTTCTAAAATAGGTAGTGCATATTCTATGTTTGTATCTACATTTTATGCCATGAGAGAGGCTCTAGGGAAAGCTTATCAAAAACCCACTCTTGATTCCTTTTGTGTTGCTTTGTTTATAGAGAAATATAAGCATGTACAACGTGGAGTGATCAACACTGCAGGTACCTGCAACACAGCCTTAGTTGCCCAGCAGAAATATAAAACCAATTATCTTAAGAATCAACATCCTCGCTACAACAACAAGCAACATAAGGGTCCCAAACCCGCTCAAATAGCTTCATCTCCTAATGGTGATAAAGGAGAAAAATATAAAAATAAGAAGGTTGACAGACATTGCAATTTTTTTGATAAAGATGGTCATGATGAGTCCAAATGTTTCAAGAAGATGGCAGCTTTAGAAACAACGATGAAGAAGCACAACATCAGTATTGATTCTACTTCTTCTTCTTCTTCTCATGGACATGCACTTTCTGTTTCTGGTTTCTCCTTCAATACAACTTCTACTTCTTCTCCTAATGAGTGGCTTATTGATTCTAGAGCATCTTATCATATGGCTAAGGATAAAGACATATTTTCTTCTCTAAATGAATGTAACACCAAGAAAATATTTGTTGGTGATGATAGATCTCTTAGTGTTGTAGGATCTGGAACAATTCAAGTAGATAATGGTCATTTCAATGACGTATTATGTGATCCAATTCTTTCTTGTAACCTTCTATCAGTATATCAAATCACTCATACAGGTGAAGGTAAAACCATAGATATTTTACCTCATCGATTTTTAATCAAGGATCTAAAATATCCTAAGCAAGTTCTTGCAACTGGAATTGTTGATCATATTACCAGGTTGTACAAGTTTGACAACTTTGGGTCATCATCATTTTCATTAGTTTTTTTTCTCATAGCGATGACTTGAGCAAACTTTTGCATGAATGGTTTGGTCATCTAAACTTTCGCTCATTGCAACAACTATGCAATCAAAATATGGTGACTGGTCTTCCTCTTGTTTCATGAAGAGATGGTGTTTGTGTCAGTTGTGTTCTTAGCAAAAATTCAGGACATTTTTGACAAACGTGCCTCGTGGCATGCCTCGGGCCCTTTGCATCTTGTTCATAGTGATTTGTGTGATCCACTTTCTTCTCCTTCTTTTTCTGGGTGCAAGTATTTCTTAACTTTCATTGATGATTTTTCTAGTCGTACTTGGGTTTACTTCTTAAAACTTAAGAGCGAAGATTTTGACAAGTTTTTGGCCTACAAAGCCCTTGTAGAAAAACAATCTGGATATCAAATTCAAAAGTTAAGAACAGATAATGTAGGCGAATATGTGAAGAATAATTTTACAAGTTATTGCACTACACAAGGAATCCAAATGCAACACATTGCTCCATATAGACCACAAAAAATGGTGTTGTTGAGAGAAAGAACCGCACATTAAAAGAAATGGCTAATTGTATGATCCAATCTAAGGGATTAAGTTTAAAGTATTGGGTGGAAGCAATCAACTATGAAAATTACATGGTAAATCACACTCCCACAAAGGCTCTTAAAAATATAACACCGGAAGAAGCTAGGACTAAAATTAAACTAGATGTTAGTCACTTCCGTGTATTTGGAAGTATAGCATGGGCTCACATTCCTGATGAGAAAAGGAAATCATTGCAGCCTAAAAGTGAGAAGTGTATATTTGTTGGTTATTCTGAAGATGGAAAAGGTTATAGACTTCTTCAACCACATTGTAATGAAATTATTATTATAAAAGATGTTAAATTTGATGAAAATATATTGGCCTACGAGCCTAATTTGGTGATTGTTCTTTCTTCATCCAGGGATCCATCTTCGGTGTTTGTGCCTTATTCATTCTGCGAGCCATCTTTGGAGTTTGTGCCTTCTTATGTTCCTATTCTGGTTTCTTCTTCATATGATGACAGTGAGGATGAAAATCCACCTCCGGGTGCTCACCTTCCTATAGATGAGTCCTTTGAACCTGAACCAACACCATTTCCACCGCTTCCTAGATAGGTCTATTCAACACGAGAAGTAGTGTTGGTCTTGTCGATGATCCTTCATATCAGCATCGAACACGTTCACAGTTCCAGTGAGCCTCTTCTCTTTTGGATCATGTTTACAAGACTCATGATCCAGAGACATTTGCAGAAGCTTCAGGTCATCCAGAATGGGATATATAAATGAATGAAGAGTATCGTTCTTTAATGGAAAACGATACTTGGGATCTTGTAACTCTTCCAAAAGGAAGAAAACTTGTCAGATGTAAATGGGTCTATAGAACTAAGTATGCATCAGATGGAAGTGTTGAAATACACAAGGCTCGTTTAGTTTCCAAAGGATTTTCCCAAGTTGAAGGAATTGACTATAATGAAATATTTTCCCCTGTAGCCAAAATGAATTCCATCCACCTTGTTCTTTCCCTTGTTTCCTCACATAAATGGGAGGTCCATCAGATGGATGTTAAATTTTCCTTCTTCCATAGAGATTTGAAAGAAGAAATCTACATGGAACAACCTCCTATCTATGTCCATAATGACTCTATCCTTTCTTGTCACCTTAAGAAAAATTGTTATGGTCTTGAGCAAGCTCCCTGAGCTTGGTATGCCAAAATGGACAACTTTCTTATTGACATTGGATTCTCTATATGCCATTATGATCCTAATGTCTATACCAAGAAAGTAGAAAGTCATCTCATAATACTTGTTCTTTATGTTGATGACCTTATCCTTACTAGTAGTGACTCAAAACTTTTAAACCATGTGAAAACCATCCTTAAGAAGAAATTTGAACTGACAGACTTAAGTTTTTTGCACTATTTCCTTGGCCTCCAAGTTTTGCAAACCAATGAAGGAATTTTTCTTTCCTAGTCTAAGTATGCATGTGAACTTCTTTGTCACTTTCACATGGACGATTGTAAACCATCCCCTTCTCCCTTCCAGTCTGGAGTCAAGCTTACTTCCACTTGTACTTCTCCCAAAGTTGATGCCACCCTGTACCATTATTTAGTTGGTAGCCTCTTATACTTGACTCATACCTGTCCTGATATGTCCTTTGTTGTTGGTATTGTTTCCTGGTATATGAAAACACCCCATGAAATACATTGGAAATAAGTGGTGAAAACCTCCTTCCCTCAGGCCAAGATCCACATAGGATCTTCTCTAAACCTCGATAAGGGTTAATTAAACTCCTTGCCTAAGACCACAAAGGATTTTGGGTCTCGCGAGTTGGGGCACTTCGAATACTATGCCCTGGCCCTTGGCAATAGCTGAAATGAAAAATGAAAATGGGCTGAGGTGTAATCCCCTCTCTTCAGCCCCTTTTCCTATAGGACCACAGCCAAGCCTTATGCAAGCACATTTCGAAACTCACGACTTCACGAGTTGGAGCACCAAATTATCGTGACCTCTCCTTGTGAATCCCCGAAATGTGATCTGTCAATGAAGGTTGACTCTACCCAAAGCAGAGGGTGCATGCCACCTGTCACTTCTTCTTTAATCTACTTACGGGGTGAGTTCTTGCCACCTGTCCACACAGATTTTCCATCTTTCGCAACTCAAGCGAGCAACCAATAGTCATTCCTCTTCCTCTGTGAATCCTCGACTCTGAAATCATACCTTTAGCGAGATCGATGGTTGTGTGCCTCCTTCGATCCAATGGTCCTGGTTGTATCGATATTTTTCCAATTGGAAATCTACAACACTTGACCCAAACCATTGGTCACTCAATTCCCCGAATTTCGATACGCAAATTCACATACGAGATCAACGGTCCTTGTTGATCTGGATTTGACGGTCACTACTCCTCCTAAGCTTATGGGTGTTGAAAAGACACTCAATCCTAATATCTTCGTTGTTCTGAGAGATCCAATGGTTCATGGGATTTCGGCACTTCCTCCTGAAGTGATTCAACCGTCTGATTTAACTTCTCAAGGACTTATGGTCAAATGACTTGGCGTCCTTCCTCCTGAACTTAACTCCTGTGAACCAATTCAATCTCCATCTCCCTTTGGAACAATTGAGAGGTTCTAACCCTCCTGAGCTTTCACTTGCAAACTCAAGGCCTCCAAAAGGGTCCCTGCACGCATTCCTTGCGACAACTTTCAAATAACCTCTAGTTATTTAGGGTCTTTGACTCTGTGCACTCCTTGCAATAGCAGTCTCTCAATTTATCTCTTGGATTTGTAAAATCAAAGAATCCACACAACCTGCGCACACCTTGCACGACTCTGTGCTCTGCTAGCACTCTTTGCCTGTAAAGACACAATTTGAATATCCTCAGAGGGTTCTGAGATGAAACACAGAATCTGGTCGACGTACTCCTTGCGGACCCTCCACTTCACTCTTTGCAGGAGTTCTCAGAAAGAGAAACAACTAAAACTCATTCACCCCTTATTCAGAATTCAAACATTCAACATATAATTCTAGAGCATACACACACACATTGGCATTGAAATAGAATGCACACAAAGAATGCAAACAAGCTTGCAACATACCATTTAACAGGTGGTTCCAACAACCATAACAAACACATAGATTGGAATCAAAAATTTCTTCTATTAATTCCAGTGCTCCTGTACATGGAGAATAACAACTAAAATGCATAAAATTCTCTGTCCTCCTATATTCCTCTCTATAGCTCTACAGCTTATGAATTCTGAATTATGTTACTATGATACAAGGGTTGAGGGTGTCTATCATCCATTTTCCCTCCTACCTCCTACGCTCCTAAAACTGTCTAATCTATTAAATTAAATCTACCTACTTGCAATCATTACGCATAAATGCCTCTACATTCGACAGATGAGAGCAACTCTCAAGATCTGTTTACAATCGCCAAAACACAAAAGTAAGTACGCTTCCCTAGATATTACATTAATTTCCATTCATTATTCTTCAAAACACTTCAAAATGTGCGTTGGTGCTTTTCCAGTTGTCTCCTTTGGTTAGGTGCATGTCTTTGGCTTTATACGATTCTCCTACATCATACTCCCTCGCTTGAAAATTTTCATGAACTCATGTTCATGAGTTCCTTCATTGTTCGTCCATGCTTTTGAATTGTTGTTTCATCCTCCCAACTGGCATCTTCAACTGGATGTCCTTTCCATTTGACCAAGTATTCAAAATACTATTTTCTCCTGGTCTTTTTGCTAATCCTCTTGTCAATTATGCTTTCCATCTGTGGCTTTTCAGCTACAGGCATTTTTTTTGTCCATTGAATCTTTTCTTATTTATCTTCTTCTCCTTCTTCTTCAGCTATATAAGGATACAAATCTGTGATATTGAATATCGGTGAGATTCTGACCCCATCAAGTAATTCAATCTCATATGCATTTGTCCCAAATTTCCTTATGACCTTGCATCGCCCAATCTTTTTCATCTTTAGCTTGTTGTATGTTCCCCTTGGGAACCTATCCTTCCTCAAATGTGCAAGAATCAAATCACCAACTTCGAATTGAAGTTCTCGTCTGTGTTGATATGCTCTACGCATGTACTCTTGACTTGAACTCTGCAATTGCTCCTTAATTTTGTTGTGAAGATCCTTCATTCCTTCTGCAAAGTCCTCTGCACTAACACTCATGAATTCAACTTTTTCTGAATATTTCAATTCAGAAACTCCCCTTGGTTGCATTCCATATACAATTTGGAATGGACTATGCCCTATGCTTCTATTGAGTGAATCATTGTAAGAAAATGCCGCCTGTGGCAGAATGTGATCCCATTGACTGTGGTGTTCAGTCACTAAGATCCTTAACAAATCTCCCAAGCTCATATTAACGACCTTTGTCTGTCCATCCATATGAGGATGATATGCTGAGCTAAAATACAAATTTGTCCCCAACTTCTTCCATAAGTTCCTCCAGAAATGTCCTACAAACTTGGTATCTCGATCATAAACGATACTCATTGGTAAGCCGTGAAGTCTGATGACTTCCTTGAAAAACAGGTTTGCAATATGAGTTGCATCATTGGTTTTCTAGCATGGTATGAAATGTGCCATCTTTGAAAATCTGTCTACCACTACAAATATTGAATCATATCCCCTGTGTGTCCTTGGCAGTCCCACTATGAAATCCATGCTCACGGCATCCCACAGCCTTTTCGGTATGGGTAATGGTTGGTATAACCCTATGTTCTGCCTTTTTCATTTCGTGTTTTGACAAATTTTGCACATGTCCACAAATTTCTTCACATCTGTCCTCATCCCTGGCCAGAAATATGAGACATTCAACTTTGAGAATGTTTTTTCATGACCAAAGTGTCCGACCAATCCTCCGTTGTTCTTTTCCTTCAACAAATTCTCCCTCATGGAGAATTTCAGAATACATAGTTGATTTCCCCTGAACAATAATCCATCCTGGTTCATGTATTCAGTCCATTGTCTTCTATCCCTGAGAATTGGATTCTCAGATGCCTCATATGCCTCTTTGAAGTCTAGATCATCCCTGTACATTTCCTTGAGGTTATCAAAACCCAAAGTCTTAACTCTGAATTCTTGCATAAGCAAACATTTCCTGCTCAAAGCATCAACAACTTTGTTAGTAGTTCCAGAAATATGCTTAATCACAAAAGTAAAATTTTGCATGTATTCAACCCATTTAGTGTGTTTTTGGTTCAACTTCTCCTACTGAGTCACGAATTGCAAAGTGTGATTATCACTGTACAAAAAGAACTCATTGGGAACAAAATAGTGCCT
This sequence comes from Picea glauca, assembly GCA_000966675.3. Classification (NCBI taxonomy): domain Eukaryota; kingdom Viridiplantae; phylum Streptophyta; class Pinopsida; order Pinales; family Pinaceae; genus Picea; species Picea glauca. Next base: position 35,849 of record JZKD02S2308455.1, on the reverse strand, counting down.
CCATTTCTTCAGCGCTAGTATGACTGCATAGAATTCTTTGTCATACATGGAGTACTTGATCTTTGCTTCATTCAGTTTTTCATTGAAATACGCGATCGGCCTGTTGTCTTGGCTCAAGACCGCTCCAATGGAAAATCCACTCACGTCACATTTGACCTAGAATGTCTTACTGAAATCTAGAAAAAACAGAATTGGTTGCTCAGTGATATTCTTCTTCAATAGGTTGAATCTCTTCTCCACTTCCTCCGTCCAGTGAAAAGATTTATGTCTTTTATTCACCGTATCCATCATCAGTGTGCTAATTCCACTGAAGTTTCGAATGAATTTCCTGTATAATCTAGCCAAACCATGGAAGCTTCGAACTTCAAACACGCTCTTTAGCGATGACCAATCCTTAATTGCATTTATCTTTTCTGGATCCATTTTCAATTCATTTGCAGAGATAACAAAACCCAAATAAATGATTTATGTCCTCATAAATGATGATTTCTTCATATTGATCAGCAATTTCTCTTGTTGTAACCTCCTCATCACTGCAGCTAAATGCTTTAAATGTTCTTCTTTAGTTTTGCTAAAAATTAATATATCATCAAGATATACAATGACAAATTTCCCAATGAAATCCTTTAGGATTTCATTCATCAACCTCATGAAAGTACTGGGTGCATTTGTCAAGCCATTCATACAACCCTTCATTTGTCTTGAATGTTGTCTTCCATTCATCACCTTCTCTCATTCTAATCTCATGATATCCGCTTTTCAAATCAATCTTTGAAAAAAACTTTGCTCCACTCAAGCAATCCATCAAGTTGTCCATCCTTGGCAATGGGAACCTGTACCTGATGGTAATTTTTTTGATTTCCCTTGATTCTATACGCATTCTCCATCCATCATCCTTTCTTGGGTTGAGCACTATTGGAACAATGCATGGACTCAATCTCTCTTGAATCAATCCTTTGTCCATTAAGTATTGGAGTCAACCTGTACGTTTCTTTTTTCAGAAAACTGGCTCCAGGTATAAGATCAATATGATGGCTTATACTCCTGATAGGTGGCAACAAACAAGGTAGTTTGTCCACTACTATATCAACAAATTCTTCCATCAACTCCTGGATTTATTCTGGTAAATCATCTATCCTAGTGTTGTTTAGAACAATTATGGGCTTCCTAACCACAATGAATTGCGTTTCTTCCTTCTTCTTGACTTCCTTAAGAATTTCCTTCCCACTCATGAGAAGTACAGTGTTGCTCATATTTGTTTTTATCTCTTTATTATTAATCGGTAGCAACATGTGCATCCTACCACTTTTCTCCAGAGTGTATGTGTTCTTTCTCCCATCATGCACCACATTTATGTCATATTGGCATGGTCTACCTAGCAATATATGACAAACATCCATGGGAATGACATCACATAATATCTCATCTTTATATCCTTCTATTTTAAATTCAACTAAACATTGTTCAGTGACATTTACCTGATGTCCTTTTTGTAGCCACGAGACTATGTATGGGCTTGGATGCGCAACAGTATCCAGCTCCAGTTTTTCTACCATTTTCGTAGATACAAGATTATCTGTGCTACCGCTATCTACTATGACCTTGCATACCCTGTCTTTGGTTTTGCAAGCAGTCTGAAATAGACTGTTTCTTTGGGTTGGGTTCTCTGGCTCCCTTTTTGGTTTCAAGAGAACTTTTCTCATCATCAAAGATATTCTGCCCTCAGCGTCCTCTACCTCAACATTATGTCCTTGAGCCTCAACAATGTAAGTTTCACCACCATATTTCTTCCTATCTGGACCCTCATAGGATTTATGTCTTATTTTTCCAGAGACAAAGCATTTCACTTCGCCTCCTCTGCCTCTTTCTCTTCCTCTGGCTCGAGGAAAAGTATTTCTATTAGCATATTGCCTCCCCTGTGAGCTTCCTCCTCTCTCAGGTTGAGTTTGAGGTTTCTTCCCCTCTTCTTTAGGTTTTTGAGTCCTATCATGGGCAATCGTCTTGCCTCTTCTTTGACTTCTGCCTCGGCCTCTTTGACCTTGATTTTGGCTCAACTTCTCTTCATCTTTTATAGCCATCTGATAAGCATCTTCTACAGTTCGGATGGTCATGTTTCTCATATCATCCTGAATGTCATACCGTAGACCATTCATATACCTGGAAAATTTCTCATCATCGCTTTCCCGATGACCTGCTCTGATGTTTATCCTATAGAACTCTTCAGTGTATTCTTTCACTGACATCATCTCTGGGTATAAACTTAGGTTTCATTTTTGCAACCATTCTATCCCAACTTTTGATTTTTTGCTTGCCCTTGCAATGTCTATCATCCTGCAGTTCATCCCACCACAATGTTGCATGCCCTTTAAGTCTAGTAATGACATGTTTGACTTTCTTGTCTTCCTCGACATCCTCATAGTTGAAGTATTTGTCTAGAGCTCTAATCCAGTCTAGAAGCTCTTCAACATCCAAGTTGCCTTCGTACATTGGAATGTCCATTTTTTCCCTAGCAACAACCTTGAATAAGCATTATTCAGTAGCATCTTCGACTGCAACTTCTTCGTTTTCAGCTTCATTTTCACTTTCATCTTTGCTGATATCCCCAGCATTAAATGTGCCTCTGTGTTGTCTCCATAGCATCAAGCCTGCCATGTAATTCATTCATTTCTCTTTCCACTGCTGGATCAGGCATTTCCCTTTCTCTTCTTCTCGGCGGAATGGCTATAAAATTCCTCTTTTCTCTTTGCTACAGAAAGCAAAGAACTTGTTTTGGTATCTGATACCACAACTGGTGTATACCTCCTGCCCTCAAGCCGAGATCCATGCAGGATCTTCTCTAAACCTCAACAAGGGTTAATCAAACTCCTTGCCTAAGCCCACAAAGGATTTCGGGTCTCGCGAGTTGGGGCGCTTCGAATACTATGACCTGGCCCTTGGCAATAGCCGAAACGTGAAATGAAAATGGGCTAAGGTGTAAGCCCCTCTCTTCAACCCCTTTTCCTATAGGACCATAGCCAAGCCTTATGCAAGCACCTTTCGTAACTCACAACTTCGCAAGTTGGAGCACCAAATTCTCATGCCCTCCCCTTGCGAATCCCCAAAAAAAAATACATCAACGAAGGTTGACTCTACCCAAAGCGATGGGCGAACACCACCTGCCACTTCTTCTTTACTCTACTTACGGGGTGAGTTCTTGCCACCTGTTCACACAGATTTTCCGGCTTTCACGACTCAAGCGGGCAACCAATAGTCGTTCCTCTTCCTCTATGGATCCCCGAATCTGAAATCATACCTTTGGCGAGATCGACGGATGTGTGCCTTCCTTGATCCAACAGTCCTAGTTGTATTAGGATTTCACCAATCAAAAATCTACAACACTTGACCCAAACCAATGGTCACTCGATTCCCCAAATTTTGATACGTGAATTCACATACGAGATCAACGGTCCTTGTTGATCCAGATCTTATGGTCACTACTCCTCCTGATCTTATGGGTGTTGAAAATACACTCATTCCTAATCTCTTCGTTGTTCTAAGAGATCCAACAATTCACGAGATTTCGGTACTTCCTCCTGAAGCGATTCAACCATTCGATTCAACTTCTCAAGGACTTATGGTCAAATGACTTGGCGTCCTTCCTCCTGAACTTAACTCCTGTGAACTAATTCAACCTCCATCTCCCTTTGGAACAATTGAGAGGTTCTAACCCTCTTGAGCTTTCAGTTGCAAACTCAAGGCCTCCAAAAGGGTCCCTGCACGCACTCTTTGCGGAAACTTTCAAATAACCTCTGGTTATTTAGGGTTTTTGACTCTGTGCACTCCTTGCAATAGTAGTCTCTCAATTTCTCTCTTGGATTTGTAAAATCCAAGACTCCACCTGGTCTGCGCACACCTTGTTGGATTACTGAGAGGGGGGGTGAATCAGTAATAACGTAATTATAATCATTTTTATTCAAATGTTATATCAATGTAGAATTATTATCCAATAATGAGCAGTAAGAAATAAAC
>JZKD02S2308444.1:3998-18888 GCA_000966675.3 Picea glauca | reverse complement strand
CTAAACACTGCTGAAAAAGAGATGCTCGGAATGCTGAGCTTATTCATTTTTTCCTACCTACCCTACTGCAATCATTGCTCAACTAGGTAATGGAAAAATGCCAATGGAGCCAATCTAGCAGTTGATTTAGTGACTCTGTTCTTTCACTGTCCGTGATGAAACTCAGAAATAAGTCTGTTACTCGTGCTTGAGAGTAATTTCCAACCTGCTTTCCCTTACATAAAATTTGATAAACCCGAACAACAGGAAAAACACTGGCAATGGAAAAATATACTGTATTAAATTTTTTATCCATATATGTATTTACAGGATCAATATAGGTTTGGCCCATCTTTTGATTTTCAACTTCAAACAACTCAGCATCAATACTCAATTTTTCACCTATGCATTCCGTGTCTTTCAACACTTCTTTATATGACTGTGGATGCTCTGATGGTTTTTGAAATGATGCCTTTGTTGAACACACCCCTGTAGCTGACTGTCCTATCATATCCATGTAATAGTAGCATTTTATCCCATAGCTGGATGATGGGGAATGCTTTTGATCCCACAGACCATCCAACCGATCAGCTATTGGATCTTGAAAAGACTGACAAGACTGCTGCATTGATTCAAACGACATTTCCTGACCTTTTATGTATTTATCCTTCAACTCTTGTCCAAGAATCTCCTTCAAAATTTGAAATGAAATAAAGCACAATGGTACAGAGTTATTTTGGATTAACTCATAATTCGCCTCAGGCTTTAATCTTTCATCTGAAATTTGAAAATCGAAGTAGGTAAAGGGCTGCAACTCTAGATTTAGAACAACCTCCACATCAACACTAGCATCTTCAACTGATTGATCAAGAAAATTTCTATCTTCACTATTTACAACTGGCCTAGAGTTTCTTTTCAGAAATTGAAAAGATGAGAAACATAAGGGAAAAGATTTTTCCCTTTCTCTGAAATTTTGTGTCTCTTCCTCATCGCTGTCATGACTGTTGTGCACGGGCTGATTGTCACATCTGAACTATAAATGATCTCCTTCCTGCCAATGACATGCTACGGGTCTCTTTGAACAGACAACCTCTATTTCAGCTTCATGATCATCATCATATTGGTCACAATTGGGTAAATCATCCATGGATGAAAAGCCATTGAACATTTATATCATGTCAGCCGGTTGTCCCTCTACAAGTCGAGATGGAGCTTCATCTTTGACTGTGTTGTGAATTGAATACATGAATGAGTCATTATTCAAACCATGGTACCCAGGATGAGCAGAAAAATGTTTGGGAACTATGACCGTGTCTTTCTCTGAAATCAATGGAACATGATGTCCTTGGACAACAAGCTCCTCTTTTATGTTAATCTTCTGCATCAGCTTTTCCATGGCACTGGCCAAAATCTGTAGTTTAGCTTCTGATGACTTCAACTGCTCCATTTCTTTGTCCTTTAACTTTGACCTCTTGATCAACAAGTTAGTCTCCACATCAACTGCAATGCTCTGCATTTCTTCAAGGCTTGTAGTGTTCCTTTCTCTTAACTGAAATGTCATCTCAGGATCGAAGGCATCTGGGTAATGCAAGTGAGCTGATCCTGGGGGTGGCCTTATATCAGTAGGTATTGCATGATACACCTTATTGAATCTGGCTGAAAACTGATGTATTGTCTCCCCTGGCTTTATTTTCAAGTGGTCATACTCTTCTAGGAGGAGGAAAAAATTTCTCATGACCACCCATCTATCTAGGAAAACTTGCATAAATTGATTAAAATTTCTGATGCTAGCAGCTGGAAAGTTCTTAAACCAATCTTTAACTTTACCTCCCAAAGACAGGGAAAACATCTTGATACAAACATCATCATATTCAACCTCATAAAGGTCAAGGAAATCCTCAAGGTTTTGAATATGTTTTTCAGCAGTAATATTGGCATTCTCTCCATCAAACCTGGGTAGATTATTGATGTAGTTGACAGGGAGGTCATGGATAATGGGAGGAAAATCTAGAGACTAATATCAGTCTAGGATTTTTGCAAGCACAGGAGATGAAGTAAGAGGCTTACAACCATACAGAGGTTTCGTAAGAGTAGGAGATAAAGCAGGGGGCTTATGTCTCACTAGGGTTTCTACAGATGCATCTGGGATGTGCATAGGTGCATGAGCATGTACATAATCTACAATTTGGGTATTAATCTCTTGAGGCTCTTCAGGTTGAAAATGATCATCCTGAATTTCAACAATATACTCTAGACCAGGATCATGATAAGAGAGAAAGTAATTGCAGATGAAACCAAAGATGTCTTGAATGCAATTTGAGCTTGAGTACCTGGTCTTTCTAGGCTGCTTGGCCATGCTTCAGGTTCTTCCTCCAGTGGAGTCTTCGAGTTGACACTGTCTGGAGCTGATTGGAGTCACCAGGTGAATGATCTCAGCCTTCTTGTGTCTGGTCACTGTCCACCATCAATGATCAGATCTGGAGCTTTGAAGTGTACTGCTGGAGAACTGTCCCCAGCGAAGTCGCCATTCTGTTATCACTCTGTAATTTTCCCAAGGTTGTAAGGAATTCACAGAGGCAACATAAAAACCACTTCGAGTCTTGGATCTATCCCTCCAAGACTCAGAAAGGGATCTCTCTATCTGATATGGCTTTGTTTTAATAGGTATTATGCTAGTTATGCAAGTGTGGGGTTGGGGGTTTTAAATGGTTGTTTTGGAACAACAAGGAGGGCCATTGGGCAAATGGGGTCCGCACTTAAAAATGTGATTCACTCTCAGATCTTAGACATAATATTAAATAGGGCAAGGTAGTGGAAGTGCTCGATCGAATTAAATTTTGATGATGTCGATTTGAGGAAGAAATAGGGGAGGAAAAAGCCAGGCAAAGGAGCAGCTAAGAATTCCTAAACTAGATTTTTAGAGGAGAAACATAAAGATTATCACAATATCAGATGCAGAGTATTTGCTAATAAATTCTGCTCTGTTACTCTTCTTATGATAATGAGAAATTGAAAACAAACGAAATGATAACAGGAAAACACTCAATAGAGAAGGGAAACGCCACCAACACCTCCGCACAGGAATCCTGTAAACAACATGTCTATTACTGATCATTCATGTAAAGAGTACAGAAAGAGTTCTCTGGCCAAACACAGTCCACAATCCAGCAAGGAACCTCATAGGTCGAACCCTCTGTTTGTCTTTTACACGTGTATAAATTAGAAAAATCATTCAACCTTCTCCTGGACTTGGGCTCATAACTCTGCTTTCTAAAAATAGAAAAGCAGTTACAACAATTCTATGACATCTGGAAAACTGGAGGTTTGTTAAGTTTTGCTGGCGAATTCACTCTAAAAACATCAAAAGATAAATGCAGAGTCAGTCGAATGCCTGAGGTTGTTGGAAATTTGCTGCCAGCTAGGGGAAATTGTGTTTAAACCTCTGCCTGAAATGCGGGAAGACTTTGCCATTTGTCTGGAGAATTTAAAATCCCCCTGGTCGAGTTTCCATTTGCTCCCTGATCTTCCTCAACTGCTTCCTCGAATCGTGGATCTGCTTCATTCATTTTGGCGGAATTTGGGTCTTGTCTGCCATAAAAGACGGACCGGTTTTCTGCGAAAAAGGGGTCCGAACAGACATGGTTTTCTATTCAATGATGACACCTGAGAGAAAAATGAAGGAGGTTATTGTATATGGGCATGTGATGGACAAAAATCTCCTTCGGTTTTTCCAAATTCGTCTCCAGCTGGCCGTAACAGCTCCTGCAAGATCGGGATTGTAACATAAAAGTGGAAATCTAGAAAAAAGGGCCTCAAATATGGCTTCTATTCTCCCTGCTCGTAGATCCGTTGCAAAAACTGAGAGAGGTTTTTGTTCTTCAGCCCATGCTGAGCAAAAAAATCTCTTGTATTTTTACAATCGGTCTTCGTTTTCCCAGAAACGGCCTCGGATGAACACATGGTGAAACAGACAAAAAATGACAAAAATATGAAAAAGTGGTTTTTTTCCGCGCTGGGTGGTATTCCGGACCCCCCCTGAGGTGGTAAGCGGTTTCCCCCCTCTCGTTAAAGTTAGAATGGTGAGGGGGAGTCTGGAATTTTTATGGACTGTTTGTTTTGATTAAATGTTAAATGGATGGGCTTTGATGTATGAAGAGGTGCGAGTGGAGTGTGAGTGGAGTGTGACGTGAGCAGGGGGTGGGGTAGACTTAGGGTAGCGTAGGTTTATTTGTTTTTAATTTTTAGTTTTTTTTTATTATGTGATTAGTTACGTGTTTTTTTTTTATGTTTTGCTTTTTGTTTTATTTGTTTTTTAAATTATTACATGTTTTGTTTTGTATACKTTTTAATTTTTWGTTTTTTGTTTTAATTTTATTATATGTTTTGTTTTCCTTTTTGTTTATTTTTATTTAATTTGTTTTTTATGTTTTGATTTAAATRTTTTTTTATATAATAAAATTTATATWATATTTTGTATTTTTATATWTKTTTTATTTTATCTTTGGTTTTGTATGTTTTGTATTATTYTATTAATTTGTTTTATTTAATTTAAAACTAACCTAGTTACTAACCTAACTATAGTATTAATCATTAATTAATTAATTAATTAACAATTGATTTATTATTAATTAACCAACTAATTATTAACTAATCCAGTTTATTAAACTAAATATATTAACATTTATTATTATTTTAATCTAACTAACCTATTGTTCTTTTTGTTCATCATAAGTTTGATTATGCATGGATGGGTGACGGGCATGAGGTGGCTCAGGGATGAAAATACAAGGGAATGAGTGGCGCTGAGGTGGATGAAGAATGCAGAAGAGGTGATGGGATAAGGTGACACGTATAGATAGGGCCCACCGGAAAAACCCGCCTAATTCCGGACCCCCCCCATCGTTAAAGGCAGAACGATCGGGGGGGGGGTCTGGAATTGCATGTAGACCGTCCATCTACGCGCCTCCATGACAATCATAGATATATGCACACTTTTTAATCAACATTCCGAACCCCCCCCACCGTTAAAAACATAACAGTCCGGGGGGTCAGGAATCCATTGTCAGCTGTTGATTTACACGCCGCTAGATCGACCGTCAATTTAAGCATGTTCTTTATTCTCCAGGCGCGAATGCAGTTTATGAGGCAAAACTTAGGCTTAATGACTTTTGAGGGTTTGGTGCACTACTTCCCTTGAAAATAATTTGCAGAGATGAAATATTATTTGCAAACCTATACACCCAGAGTGCAATTTCCAGTCAACAGATGATCCTATGAATTATAGGGTTATAACACAAACAATGTTGGATAAGGTGTTGTGTCATCTACTATCTCTGTTACTTCAAAGTCTTCCATAGTGCGCACTCCATCCAAATCTTTGGATTACTGAGAGGGGGGTGAATCAGTAATAGAGAAATAAAATCCTTTTTAACCATACAATGCAAGTGTTATATCAATGTAGCATTATCATCCAATATTTGCAGAGTAAATAAACAATGCACAAATGAACAATCATACACATACACAATACACCAATGTTTTTACGTGAAAACCCAAAGCGGGAGAAAACCACGAAATGATTTTTCTTATATGTCTTGAAGAATTACATTCATTGGAAGCACCAACTTTTTTTTTTTCCAGCTGCAACTGGAAGGAGGCTCCAACCCCCTAGTTTCTCAGGCGACAACCTGAAGGAAGCTCCAACTCCCCAATTCTCTGGCTACAACCAGAAGGAGGCTACAACTCCCTATGTTCTCCGACTACAAATGGAAGGTGGCTACAACCACCTGTCCTTGACCCGTCCAACTACCCTAGCGTATAAGTAGAATGATGGAACCACTATCACACTATCACTATGAGATATACTGCTGTAAACATGTAGCAATCAACCCACACCAAACAACTTGTACCAATAACCTGAACCATGCATCAACCTGTACCTCAACCTGTAATCAACCTGTACCATAAACAAGTGCATCAACCATGCACCAACATGTACCAAAATACCTGTAAACCTTCCTTAACTTTAACAACAAGAAACTAGCATTTTTATTAAACTTTACTTTAGTCTTACATGACTAGTTTTGGATTAGTTAACAACCCTAACTTGAAATAATCATAACTATGTACCTGTAATGAATATAGATTTGAAAATCGTACAAAATGTTCTTCAATGTGTTTTATGCAATTCCTCCAGGTGTCACTACTTGGAATCTCTCAGAAAATGAGTTATAGCAAAAATGACATACCTTGTTGAATTCTGACTTATTCTAGAGAGTGAACTTGTAGAGCGTTCCCCGCACAGAATATTTGTTGTATGGATCTGAAAATTGTACAGAGAATACTACAAAATGTACTCTAACCAACACATTTGGTCTTACTGAATTTGGATATGTTATGAAGAAGTTATGATGTTTTTACCCGAAACACATGTTTTAGACTAGTTTCAGGACTAGCCACAAACCCTATTTTCCACGGAGTGTAACTCCAAAAATACAACGACCCACAAGCTGAAATTTGTACCATAGCTACTTGGATATGTTTCCTCAATGATCTCCCAATTTCATGTTCTGAATCATTCTACAAAAATGGTGAGATGACCTATAAATAACATACCTTAGAAAGCATCATCAAAATAATTTATCCTCCCTTGAATTTCAACCTTCTTTACTTCACCTTCCCTCTGAAATTCATCTTAGATACCCTTTGGTTACCTCTGTCACCTGTAGATATTCAATATTCTCAAGTGTGATCAAAATGAGAGAGCCTTGCCTCTTATTTATACTTTCCAAGTAGCTTCCTTAGAAGCATCTTCTAGGTCACTTTGTCCCCATAGCCACTTTCTCCACATAGTCACCTATGTCCAACTTTGCCTAATTTTCCACTTGTCCATGTATCCAATAGCCACTTGACCACTTAACCCATTTTCCTCATTTTAGGGTTAAACTTCTTATAACCACTTTCCATAATTAGAAAGTTCTCCATTTACTTTATTATTTAAATAATCCTCCTTGACTTTGTCACTTCACTTTATTATTTAAATAATCATCTTTGACTTTGTCACTTCACTTTATTATTTAAATAATACTTTTTGACTTTGTCACTTCACTTTATTATTTAAGTAATCTCTTCTTTGCAAGCACTTTGACTACTTTGACCTTTTGGGGATTCTAGATGACTCATGAGGGTTCTTCAACTTCACATGGCCATAACTCTCTAACTGTGAGGAGGTATGTGATGTTCCACATACCACTAGAAATGACATGACATGTACTATCCATCTAGAATAGTATTACCTACAAATATATCAAAATTCATACCATTATACATCAAACAAAATTGGGTCCATTACCCAAACCTTTGTGCTATCATAATTCACTACCGAACTTTCTTCAAGGGTTGATATCAATGAAAACCAACCCAATTAATCAACAATCTCCCCCTTTGGCATTGATGACAACACTCTGATGCAATACTGAAATCATATCACTCATGCTCCCCCTGGAACCATGCCTGCATCTCTGTGACCAATTCTCCCCCTAGAACCATGCCTCTTTCCTCTGCATCTGATAAATCTCTCCCCCTTTGTCATTAATGACAAAGGTATCTTTCCATTCGGGGCTTCTCCCCCTAACTGACTCGTTTGATCTCCCAACTTGAACTGTCCTCTTTATGGTGCTTCCTCATGTACATCTAAGACATATAAGATAAGTATTCAAAAGCATTCATTTTGGAGTAGAAATAACTTCGAGTCTCTGGCAAAGATACTCAAAGGCTTCCCATGGAAGCGGTTTTGTAAAGATGTTTGCCACTTGTTATTTTGTGCCCACATATTCAACTCTGATGTTCTTTTTTGCAACCTATTCCCATAGAAAGTGATATTTGATTGGAATGTGCTTATTCTTGGAGTGCATCACCGGGTTCTTTGAGATACCGATGACACTTGTATTATCACAATAGATTGCAATGGGTTCATCATACTCAACCTATATATTTGTCAGGGTTTGTTTCATCCATAGAACCTGTGTACAACATGTTACCGCTGCAATATACTCTGCCTCGACTGTAGATAAAGATAATGATGATTGTTTCTTTCTTAGCCATGATACTAAACACTCACCCAAGTAGAACGCTGCTCCAATGGTGCTTCGTCGGTCATCAATGCAACATTCTCAATCTGCATATGTGTAGGCAATAAGTGATAGATCCTTTCCTTTTGGATACCATAATCCAAACTCTTATGTTCCTTTGAGTTATATGAAAATCCTCTTCACTGCTAATACACATGATTCCTTTGGTGCTGCTTAAAATTGTGCCACCTGTCCAACTTCCTGCATTACATCTGGTCTGGATGCTGTCACATATAGTAGGCTACCAATCATTGACTTGTATTGCCTCTGATCTGTAGACTTTGAATCACCATCTTTTCTCAACTTGCAACTGGTTTGCATCGGAGTGATAACTGGTTTGCAATCTTCCATTCTGAACCTCTTTAGCATTTCTCTGATATACTTGGTTTGAGAAATAAAAATTCCTTGGTTTCTTTGACGTATACAAAGACCCAGAAAGAATGATAGTTCTCCAAGTAATGACATTTCAAATTCATTCTGCATGTCCTTTGCAAATTTTTGGTTTAACCTGTCATCAATACTTCCAAAAATAATATCATCAACATAAACTTCAATTAATAAAATACTTTCTTGAGTTACCTTGATGTAGAGGTTGTTGTCTGCACTTCCTTTTCTAAACCCTGCCTGTTGTAGATATTTATCCAGTCTAGAGTACCATGCTCTAGGAGCCTGTTTTAGACCATTCAAGGCCTTCTTTAATTTACACACATAATCTGCATTCTCTGTCAACTGAAATCCTTTTGGTTGTTCAACGTAGACTTCTTCTTCAAGTTCCCCATTCAGAAAAACTATTTTTATGTCCATCTGATACACTTTAATATTTTTGGAGCATGCATAGGCTAAAAGCAATCAGATTGCTTCCATTCTGGCAACTGGGGAAAATGTCTCTTCAAAGTCGATTCCTTCAACATATGAATATCCTTTACATACCAATCTAGATTTGTTCCTTGTAACTTGTCCATCTTCATTCAATTTATTCCTGTATACCCACTTTGTGCCAATCACATTCTTATCCTTTGGTCTTGGAACCAATTCTCAAGTGTCATTTTTCTCTATTTGATCCAATTCTCCATCCATGGCCTTATTCCAAAATTCATCCTTGCTGGCCTCTTCAAAACAGGTTGGTTCTATCTTATATGAGAGTGCTAGGTGCATTTGTTATGGTGAACAGATTCTTCTTCTAGTCTTAACTCCTGCATCTTTGTTTCTGATTATCTGATTTGAAGGATAATTCTTCTGTACTACTCTGCTAGGCGTCTTTGGAGGCACTTGCTGAACTTTCTCTTCTTCTGTCAGATCCTCTTCATCTTCCTCTTCTACTTCTTTTTCATCTTTTGCTTCTTCTTCGTAAAGTTGTTCCATTGATTCATTTTCTTCTTCCTTTAATTCCCGTTTACCTGTTTCATCAATTGTTACGTTGATGCTTTCCACAACTTTGTTCAATATTAGGTTGTAACACTTGTATGCTTTCCTTGTACTTGAGTAACCAACAAGTAATCCTTTGTCCACACGAGAGTCAAACTTTCCCATTCTGCCATCTTCTCTTTTGATGTAGCATTTGCTTCCAAAAACTCCGAAGTGCTTCACATTTGCTGGTCTTCCTTTCCATAGCTTGTAGGGAGTTTTGTCAGTGTTGTTTCTGAGCATTACTTTGTTTTGAATGTGAACTACTGTATGCACTGCCTGTGTCCAAAAGATATCTATCAATTTGAAATCCATTAGCATTGTTCGATCCATTTCCTGTATTGTCATGTTCTTTCTTTCAACAAATCTATTCTGTTGAGGTGTCCTAGCAACAAAGATTTTTTTTTTTATTCCATGCATGCTGTAGTAGTCCATAAATTCATTTGAAGTGAACTCTCCTCCATTATCATATCTCAAGCATTTGATTTTTGAATCCATTTCATTTTCAACCATTTCCTTGTAGACCTTGAAGTTTTCAAAAGCTTCTAACTTATTCCTGAGAAAAACAACTGCAATCATTCTTTTATAATAATCAACAAATAACATAAAATATTTCTCACCTTTTAAACTCTTTGTTGTAGTTGGTCCAACTAGATCAATATGCACAATTTCCAATGGTCTTGTCATTGAATATTCTTTTGATTTAAACATGGTCTTTGTTTTCTTTCTTTGTTGACAATGCTTGCATAAAGTGTTGGTTGGTTTCATGACCTGGGGAATTTCTCTAACTGCTTACCTTTTGCTGACTTTGACAAGGTTATCAAAATGTATGTGACCCATTCTTCTATGCCATATCCAACTTTCATCTTCCTTTCCTAGGAAACACTTTTCATTTCCAATTTCACTTAATACATATATGTTGCTTGAAGTTCTCACAGTTGTTGCAATCAATTTTCCTGAACCTTCTTTTCTTATCTCGCACTTTTGTGAATCGAAAGTAACTTTATGACCTTGGTCACACATTTGAATCACACTTAGAAGATTATGTTTCATATCTTATACTAATAGAACATTTTCTACCTTGGTATTATTGTTCCCAATTCTCACTGTGCCTTTTCCAATGATTTTAGTTGAATCATCATTTCTGAAGGAGACTGATCCATCTCTTTCCTTTCTTAATGTAAGAAACTTGTCTCTATCACCTATCATGTGTTTTGAACAACCACTATCAACATAAAAACCACGTTTCTTCTGCTTAGATTGTAGAGCGAGTGTGCATTCTTCATTGCTATACTAATTATGCTTTCTTATCCATTTATTTTTTTGAGGTTCTTTGACTATTGTTGTTCTGTTGTGGTTCTCTAGGAGGGACTGTCATTCTGCAATATTTGGCCATGTGTCCAAAGTTGTTACATTTATAGCATTCCACTTCAGTGCTCAAAGATTCAAACCTGTTGTAACTTCTTCTCCATGTTTCACTAGGCCTTCTTGGATAACCCTTTTATGTATGACTTTAAAAGTTGTTTATGTTCCTGTTGTTAGTTTTGCAATTCACAACTTTATGTCCAAAATTATTACATGCATAACATAAACTAAAAGAGATAGTTTTATACTTGGGAGTTGAAGATCTTCTGAAAGGAGGTACTCTTATGAATCCTTCTTCTTCCCGAGGCCTATATGTTTCTATCGGTCGTTGATTCTAAAATCTGAATCTTCTCGGTGGAGGAGTGTCCCTGTAATTTTCTTTGTAGACCTTCCTATCCCCTTTGATTGTTTCTGCATAGATTTTTGGATATGTTTCATGTTCTGTTGTTTTGTAGCTTGATCCCTTTTCTGTCTAATTGCATCCAATTTCGGACTTGTCATGATGAGGTTTTTTACTATTGATAATGTCATTCAAAACTTTTGAGCTGTTCTGCATATTTTTATTTTGAGGATCCTTTCTTAATGTGACAATTTCTACTTCCAAATTTCCAATGATCCCGTCTCTTCCTTCTAGCTATTCTTTGAGTGCTTCTTCAATTCTTTTATCTTCTTCAATTTGAACCTTCAAATTTGTGATCATTTGTTCTAGTTCATGAGTGTCTTCTTTCTTGTCTAGTTTCGTTTGTAGTTTCTTGTTTTTCTTATTTTCCCTTCTGATAACTTCTATGGCACACAACAATTCTTCTTAGTAGTCAACTTCTTCCTCTTCATATTCTTCTTCGGCCTCTTAATATTATTCTTCAACCTCTTCATATTATTCTTCGGAGTCTTGTTTATCAGTCTTCTATTGCCATGAATATAACTCTTTATGTTTCACTATCACTGACTTCATCTTCATCTGATGATGATATGTCGTCTTTGGTGCATAAGATTTTCTTGAAAACTTTCTTTGTGGTTCTTTTGACTTTATATGTTTTTTTTCTATTTGAGTAACCTTCATCATTTCTCTTTTTCTTATGAGAACATTTGTTAGCAAAATGACCAATACCATCACAATTAAAACAAATCAAAGGAAGCTTACCTCTATATCTGTCGTTGGTTCCCTTGTCCAATATTTTGACAAAGTTGGCCACTTCTTCATCATCTTCCGAGACGTCACTGTTGCTGCTATATTCTTTTTCTTTTTTCTTTCACTTTTTCTTTGAACTTTTGGATGCTTTGAAGGCTGCTTCTTTTATATTTGTATTTTCCTGTTCAGTTCTCATTTCATATGTTGTGAAGATTCCATGTAGTTCGTCCATGCTTATTGAGTTTAGATCTGCTCTTTTTTCTAGTGTTGATATCTTAGGGTCAAATCTCATAAGAAGAGATCTTAGTACCTTTTGAACAATTACAGATTATTTGATTTCTTCTCCCAATGCCAAGATTGCATTTATTGTTTCATCGACTCTTAAAAATTAAGCTGCAATGTTCTCATCTTCCTTCATCTTTAGTTGTTTGAACTGGCCTCTATAAGTTTGAAGATTTTTCACTTTGAATTTTGAATCTCCTTCATAAATATTTTGAAGTTTGTCCCAAATCTCTTTAGTGGATTTACAATGTATAACTTTGGTGAATACCGATTCTCCAAGACCATTCAAAAGTGCATTTGTGGCTTTGGAATTATTCTGATTGAGTTTCATTTCTTGGTCATTTGTCAATGGAATTGTTGGTGCTATGTATCCATCTACAATTGATTGTCAAATTTCAAATCCATGTGCCTATATATATGTCATCATCCTTATGCTCCAAAATGCATACTTCTGTCCATTAAACCGTGGCATTCCATTTTTATACATGTTGTTTCTCTCCATGATCTACCTTTCAGTGGTTAAACTAATTTCTGAAGGAACCTACTCTGATACCAATTGTTGGATTACTAAGAGGGGGGTTGAATCAGTAATAGAGCAATAAAATTATTTTTAACCATATAATGCAAGTTTTATATCAATGTAGCATTATCATCCAATATTTGCAGAGTAAATAAACAATGAACAAATGAACAATCATACACATACACAATACACTAGTGTTTTTACGTGGAAACCCAAAGCGGAAGAAAACCACATAATGCTTTTTCTTATATTCATTGGAAGCATCGACTTCCTTTGTTTTTCAGCTACAATTAGAAGGAGGCTCCAACCCCCTAGTTTCTTAGGCTACAACCTGAGGGAAGCTC
Organism: Picea glauca; assembly: GCA_000966675.3. Taxonomy (NCBI): domain Eukaryota; kingdom Viridiplantae; phylum Streptophyta; class Pinopsida; order Pinales; family Pinaceae; genus Picea; species Picea glauca. Next base: position 5,733 of record JZKD02S2308444.1, on the reverse strand, counting down.
CAACTCCTCAATTCTCTGGCTACAACCAGAAGGAGGCTACAACCCCCTATGTTCTCCGGCTACAACCGGAAGGTGGCTACAACCACCTGTCCTTGCCTTGTCCAACCGTCCATATGTGTAAGTAGAATGATAGAACCACTGTCACACTATCACTGTGAGATATATTGCTATAAACCTGTACCAATCAACCTGCACCAAACAACCTGTACCAATAACCTGAACCATGCTGCATCAACCTGTACCTCAACCTATAATCAACTTGTACCATAAAAAAGTGCATCAACCATGCACCAACCTATAGCAAACAACCTGTAAACCTTCCTTAACTTTAACAAGAAGAGACTAGCATTTTCATCAAACTTTACTTTAGTCTCACATGACTAGTTTTGGATTAGTCAACAACCCTAACTTGAAATAATCATAACTATGTATCTGTAATGAATAAAGATATGAAAATAATACACAATGTTCTTCAATGTGTTTTATGCAATTCCTCTAGGTGTCACTACTTGGAACCTCTCAGAAAAGGATTTATAGCAAAAATGACATACCTTGTTGAATTTTGGCTTATTCTAGAGAGCAAACTTGTAGAGCGTGCCCCACACGAAATATTTGTTGTATGGATATGAAAATTGTACGTAGAATACCAAATAATATACTCTAACCAACACATTTGGTCTTACTTAATTTGGATCTGTTATGAAGAAATTATGACGTATTTACTTGAAACACCTGTTTTAGACTAGTTTCAGGACTAACCACAAACCCTATTTCCCACAGAGTGTAACTCCAAAAATACAATGAACCACAAGCTGAAATTCGTACCACAACTACTTGGATATGTTTCCTCAATGGCTTCCCAATTTCACGATCTGAATCATCCTAGCAAAAAAATTTATTGCGAAAATGGCGAGATGACCTATAAATAACATACCTTAGAAAACATCATCAAAAGAATTTATCCTCCGTTCAATTTCAACCTTATTTACTTCACCTTCCCTATGAAATTCAGCTTAGATATCCTTTGGTTACCTCAGTCACCTGTAGATATTCAATATGCTCAAGTGTGATCAAAATTAGAGAGCCTTGCCTCTTATTTATACTCTCCAAGTAACTTCCTTAGAAGCATCTTCTAAGTCACTTTTCCCACAACCACTTTGTCCACATAGTCACCTATGTCCAACTTTTCCCAATTTTCCACTTGTCCATGTATCCAATAGCCACTTGATCACTTAACCCATTTTCCTCATTTTAGGGTTAACCTTCTTATAACCACTTTCCATAATTAGAAAGTTCTCCATTTACGTTATTATTTAAATAATCCTCCGTGACTTTATCACTTTAGTTTATTATTTAAATAATCATCTTTGACTTTGTCACTTCACTTTATTATTTAAATAATCCTCTTTGACTTTGTCACCTCACTTTATTATTTAAATAATCCTCTTTGATTTTTTCACCTCAGTTTATTATTTAAATAATCACATTTGACTTTGTCACTTCACTTTATTATTTAAATAATCCTTGTTGACTTTGTCACTTCACTTTATTATTTAATTAATCTCTTCTTTGCAAGAAATTTGACTACTTTGATGTTTTGGGGCTTTTAGATGACTCATGAGGATTCTCCAACTTCACATGGCCATAACTCTCTAACCGTGAGGAGTTATGTGACGTTCCACATACCACCAGAAATGGCATGACATGTACTATCCATCTAGAATAGTCTTACCTG